>JAVQJS010038043.1:0-20586 GCA_036024795.1 Galaxias rostratus
ACGATTCAATGCACGATGCAAGATTAATACAATAAGTGGTTTTCTAATGCAGAAATAAGAATCAATAAATAAACAAACAATTGCTTTTATTGCCTAGCAAACAACGTTACGGGAATTGAGAAACAGCTTGAACTGCCGAATAAAATCCCAGAAAGACGGTTCCAAGGTCTACATTGAGATATTTAACCTTGATTACCATATATGTGTCTGCTGGTATGAATATGAAATGGGCACCGTCATGTAAATTATTTTGAATTTAAAGGATTTGCAAAGTGTACCACTAGACGTCTTAGAACAACATTATCATTTATGATGAGATAAAGCGGTCACAGCAAAGCATGTGCTCTTGTCGCTGCATTCAGAGTACGATATGTCCCTCTAGTAAATGAAAGTCCTCTAAATAGAAACACTAAATGAATGCTAGGAAACAGCAGCTTTTTTGTCAGAAATATCTGCCAAAAACAAACAAGGTTGACAGCAAATGCAGATACAAATAAATGTCATTTTGGGCCAGCTGTGAAATGTTCTTTACTGAGTAGACTGGTTAAACTGAATTACCACATGGAAACATCCTTAACAAATCTGACTGCGCTGCAAAGCAATTCATTAGGAAGATTAGTATGCACACAAATCACCGGGCCATTCTGCTTAGCATGTTTGCACTCAATAAAATAATGTGTGCGTTATAGTGTGTCTGCTGGCTGCTTCCGTGTTCATGGATGGTCGGTCATGAGCTCTCCCAAGGCTGCTTTGGCCCAGAGTAAGTTACTCGCCTAGAGCTCCAAACATCACCCTGGAACCCAAGGAGGTAGGGCCTCGTGTATTTGTATCCCCCATAGATTGCCTCCTTGTATGTTTGATTCCAGTTATTCACTTTTTGGTGAGACTTAGGATAGACTAAGGTCAAACACTTTCCGAGTATTACTTATGTATTAGAAAGGATTCCTAACTATGGAAAAAAACATACTTTATAAACCAAATCATGTTATCAGCTTTCTGTTTTAACTATTACATTTAAAACCCTAATTTAAAAAGACACACACTAAGCTTTGTTGTCAAATGGCTAATACTTGGCTGAATAACAAATGTTTAAGTCATCCCTTACCCTAAACCCTTAATCAAATTATGCTTATGTATGTTTCAATGCAAATTAAGAATATTTGCATGCTCCTATTAACCGTCAGTAAAAAGAACCACTATTGTCTATAAAAGCCACAACTGTTTTTAAATTGTTTGCAAGCACAATTTAAAATTGAATTTGTGTGTAAGCACAATTCATGCATGAAGCCCACTGGAATTTGTATCTAAGGAACACCTGGGAGTCAAGAGAAGAACAATTGCATCTTACTACTTAGCTAACGTCTATTCAATCCAAAACAATGGAACTGTAGCCTCAAAACCATTTTTACCAAGAAATCTAAGTTATGAAGTAATACAAAATATGCAACTTAAAGAATAAAACATTCCCTACCTCTAACAATAACAATAATATACAATATTCTGCCAACTTTATATGTTATTTCTTTCTGTTTCTAACACCCAAACACCTTTTTCCGTGAACACCCTTTTTTCAGTCACAAAAAAATGTGTCTCCTCAAGCTGAAGGTATACATTTTCCTCTGCGCCCTTCCCCCATTGATTTACATTGCCATAAAAAGGTTATAATTGATGAAAAATCAGTCTCTCAATGTCTCAGAGCAAAAATATTGCTTTCCAAGTATTTGTCCGGTGACTGACATACCACAGGGTAATATACTGTGGTCAGTCAATGTTTTTAATATTGTGAATATATTCTATGCTGTAGCTGTGTGATGCACCATGACAACGTGCCCCATAAACCATGGTGCAACATTCGCAACACCACTGCATTGATGCAATTTGCCTCGGGTCCCTCTGACATTCTGCTCCCAATCTCTCCCCCAATCCCTCTTGTAACAAAGGGCAACCTGCTCTTACTCACACCAACTCATCCGACTCACAGCCTTGACAGCAAGTTTCCCTCTAAATGCAGCGCCTCGACATCCCGCACAAGGACAAAACACACTGCCTTTTTCCAGTCGCCCACAGGCCAACCTAATCCCTGCAGTGTCTCTGGTCTTTTCTAGAAATCCAGCCTCACCTTGAAACAGGTCACTGCCTTCTCAGCGCTCAACACCAAAGGTACTTCCACTGGTGAAAAGGACACTCAGACCTACATGGAAGAAAAGGAGTCTCCTTTCCGCCCTAATGTAAAGTGCCACACTGAGAGGAATAAAAGATCATACCTTATGGGACAGAATGGATAACCCGTCTTCACAGGCAGAGGAAGCAGCTAAAGCAATCCTGCAAAACAAGACCAGTGAAAAGCCTCAGCATGGCCAAAAGTATGGGACAGTACCATTTCATTATGAGTGTGTACCATTTTACAGAACCTGGTTTCAGATGCTGTATTCTCTCTGAGGACTTTAGTGTTATATTGGATACTTTTGAGTTTGTGAGCCGTTAAACGTTTCCTTTGAAGGCCTACTCTTTTAATTCACTCTTTCCAACCCATCCTTCCTTTGGGCTCTGTACAATTTGTATACAGTGTACCTGCAGATTTAAAGTGAACAACTCAGCATTTTCTTTATATTTAAAAAAAATGTCTGCCTTTCTGAGCTGTGCCCATTGGAAAAAGCGATAAAAATTATTGAATTACAGAGGAGACTGTCTGATTAGGAAAGTGCTTTGCAAAGTGAAAAAAAAAAAAACAATTTCAAGAGTCAGCAGCAACATTTATCTGATGACAGGCACTGGAAACATTATGTAGCCTATGTAAGTAGAGACAGATTGGTGAAGAATGGACTTTTTAAAAAAAAGCTATGACATGAACAATGAACAAACGTTCAAATCGTCGTAAAATATAAGAAAAGTAACTTGAGACTCAGTTCAACTTTGTGATTCATTTCGCTTGCATCGGTTTGCTATGATAACTCCTAACAGAATTTATGTGTATTAGATTAGCATTGACTATTTGCCATGGTTTCTGGATTGACAACCAGTGTAACCTTGGACCCCAGACAGGCATGGTTGAAGTAGAGCTGTAGATAGACCTACAAGGCCAGGTTGTACCCTGCACTGCTGATACACTTCTGGCTTTTGACATGACATGAGTGGAGTTTTCTGGGCAAGATGGCAGCCGTCTTGACTGTTAGACCAGGACCTTGTTTCCACGTGTTAGTAGATTATTCTTGGAAAAATATTGATTCAGTGATGTAAGTGTGTTTGATTCACACCTGGACAATCAATACCATCCCAGCTGTCCAATTAATAACAAGAGGATTCAGAGACGAAAGAACGACAAACTCTACAGGGATCTGCAGGGGGATCGAAGCATATAATTGGCAGTCAGTAGACGTTAGTATTGGGTATTGGGTATGTGATGGGGCCATTGTCAAAGAATGATTAACGACTGTACACCCGATTGAAAACCCATTTTCATCATGCTCAATCTACAGAAATAGCACAGTGGAAATTGTACAGAAGGGCTAGATAGGGGGAAAGAAACAACTCCAAGAAATGGCACGACCGAGCTACCTTTGCAATGCAGAAGGAAAATCATATAGTTGACACATATAATGCTATAGAATTACAATCAAAATAGAGTGGCGCTGCACAATATCTTGTTTGTGTTTTCTTCTAGCTAGGGTGCCATGGTGGACTTTTGCTTAACAATGCTAGTTGGAAGCAAAATGTTTTGAGTGATAAGCATAAGAAAGCTCAATGCCATGCAGTTGGCACCGGGCAGACCCCCCTCTTGTACTTCAAACCATCTGCGTCTCCAAGGACCAGTGGGTCAAGAGTGGTAAGGCTAACAACAGGGACTGTGGTCTGGAAGGGGTCCGTTTATCACTTCTGGGCATACACTTAGAAGCTGTTTTTGTATTTTTGTCTGATTATTGTAGCACATTACGGAGCTGGCAGGTGTTCATTTCCTTTTCATTGTGCTTGACAAAAGTCAAATAAAAACATGCTTTCAACTTTGGAATGTGGCCATCTTAGGCGAATGCATTATCCCGTTTCTACACCGGGACACACCCTGCTGCTCTGGCAATGGAGCCATCAGAGCCAACCAGTCAGAGCCCACTCTGAGAATTCACCTGCAGGGCACTCGCTCCCCTCTTCTGTGATCTCTCACTCTCTCACACACGTACACACACGCGCACACACACATACACACACACACACACACACACACACACACATACACACACACCAACACTCCAAGGCACTCCCTTTCTTTGTCTATTCAGTTTCTCTCAGCCTCAAACACTGAACATACCATCCCACTCCCCCTTTGGCGACTTCTGTAGCTCTCTATTTAAGCAACTTTATGAGTGGTCAAATCTTCCTGAAAATTAAAAAACAACCCCCCTCTATCCATCCTCCTCATGCCTTCATTTTTTCCTTTTTTCTTCTGACTTAAATCATAAAGACCACAAAGCAAATGGCTTCTTGTCCATCGGAAGATCAATGGAAAAACATCATCCGATCTATTTTTACACAAACAAACATCCTATCATATCTCCTTTTTTCTCAAGCATGACAACAAACCACATTTGAGTCTAGCTCTGTTGTGATGTTGCCTTGTTGACCACAAAGGTAAACAGGCAAAATCAGTTCAACAAAGAGTTTTGTTCCATAATCTACATTGAATAAAGGAACTGGTATTTATTTAATAAAAAGGTAACTATTAAAAACGCAAACAATAGTGCCACCACATTCACATGAACACAAGACGTTTTTTAAAAGGACACTTGGATACTATGAGGTAGTTGAGTCTCTTGAATTGTGGCTAAGTTGGGAGACACATAATGTAATGTTAGATGATTTTATGTCACAATCATATATTTGCCTATGGAAAGCAGGCAAAGCTTCTTATTTACAATAGCATTTCAGACAGTTTACAAGGTGATGGGCACACAGGAATACATACACACTGAGACACATGAAGACAAAGACACTGTTGCACATGACAAACAGCATGAGCTAAAGAAGGAAACATGGTGTTGAGTAATCACTACAGTGCAACACCATCAAATAGTTAGCTATTCAAGGCAGCACGATCCACTTATATGTACTGTATCCGTGGCAAAAAGACATACCTAATCCTTTTGTTTAAGTTGAAATGTATGACCTTTGACCAATGGCCTGTGACATTTCTCTTCCTACTGTGTTAGGACTTGTCACCCCGGTCTAATCCCATGACTTCCTGGTCATTAATAGTGTAACTATGTGGTGAGAGCAGTAGAAAACTTTTCTTTTGTGGTACTTATTGCTCTAATTCTTGTTCTACTTTGTGTCCCCTTAAGTTATTTTGCTCTAGTTTAGTTTCTCATCTAGTCCAATTCACAGTGCGTCAATGATGAGAACAGGAGTTTGTATTGAAGTGAATTGTGTAAAAAATAAGTTGTAATCTTAGTTATATTGATGAAACTGTCAACAGTAAATCTCTCATTAACATTTGCACCTAGCAATGATATTGTACAAACCTAGCATGTGTTTGAAAACTCTCGCCTCTATTTCTGTCAAAACCTTTTTAAAGGGCACCCTCATCATTGACCCCCCAAAGTTCATGGTGACCGTGGTAACAATCCTAACAACAAGTGTTGTGGCAACAAGCACAATGCAAGTTGGCCAGCGTCTCTCTATCACATGGAGTAGAGAGTGAGAGAATGAGAGGACATAAGGGCTCATCTATAACATTGGCCAGGAAAGGGGTCCTCCTGTGTCTGGCACTCCTTTACCACCGCCCCCGTTTACCCACCCACCCAACCACCCACCCGCCCACCCATCTATCCATTCATCCATCTATCTATCTATCCTTTCTTAGTTGGTTCCCCTTTACAATCCTTCACTCCTGGTTTCTGCTAGGTTTTTTTCCAAGGTGAGCAGCATGCTGTTCCAAAACCAATCTGCTAACAGAAAACAAAGCCCGCTCCACTCCCCCTTGTTCCTGTAACACGCTCCGTTGTTTTCTACTTTCCCAGTGGATGCACATTCACTCCCTCGTTTTAATGCGTTCTAATATGTTGGCCAATCTTTTGACTATGTCTCCGTTAGTGTCTCTCGTGCTATGTACATCATCTGCCCCCCCCGCTCTATGATGTTCTCCCATGTGGCCGAAATGTCCCCTATGCCATTTTCGCCTCTTACACGATCCGTCGTTCCTTCAGCAACGCCATCTCCTCTCCCCTGGGCTGGATCCCCTGGAGAGAGTGGTAGTGAGAGAGCCTGAAATATTGATGTCCCCTGGCTGAGGCCAGCACACTCTGCAGGGGGCAGAGGACAGGCCAAACCCACACTCTGCCTTGGAGCTGCCTGTCAGGTGACTGAGTGGGACGGCTCAGGGATGGTTAGGGGGAGAACAAAGGGAGGAATGAGTAGACATTGATGTGTGTGACAGAGATCGAGAGAGAGAGAGAGAGAGAGAGAGAGATGTGTGCTGGTTCAGTAGGATGTTATCAATTTAGTACAGTTGTACTAAATGTAGTACGCTGCGGTTGTGTTATACAGTTGAGCATATACCCATCAACATTCCAGTGTATAAAATGTGCTATACAACTTACACTGTACTTGAGTAATACCTAAACACTCATTGTCACTTAAGTCCAACTTTTTAAGGTTCAAGAGACCGACATAAAATGCACAGACCCACGTGTTGCCAAAGCTAAAGCACATGCCGTTTAAAGTACCAATGCTGAGAATCTGCACGCAATAGACCTGCAATGAACAACTGCAACCATTCTAGCGAGGCCACTTGAAAGACGCTGAATGGCTAACCTCAAGAGCTTACGGATGGCACACAGCAGCACATCACCAGCCAGCTGGCTTCATCCAAGCCACTGACTTGGTGCCAGCTCATATGGTGTCTAGGAGGAGCTTTGGTCCAACGCAATGCATGCATTTTGCTTGTGATGTTATTCTTCTATAGAATGCTGCCTTTATATGCATACTAGATTATGATAGGGGACACTTTGCAGATCAGCACCGTGTTGGCCTGCACACCCACCCTCTCCACACGTCCCTTCATTGCACTGAGCCCTCCTTTTCTCAAACAGTTTCCATCCGCTCCCTTTGCGGTTCTCCTTCACAACTCTTTAACCCCCACCACCATCCACCCGCTCCTCCCCTCTCTCAGTTGCAAAGCGTTGTGACACCAGCGCAGAGATGACCTTGACATCAGAGCTCCTGGCGATCGTCATGGAGACCACACAAAGCACATGTTACGCCACGGATGGGACAACCAACACAAACACACACACACATACACACACACACACACACACACACACACACACACACACACACACACACACTAGTGATAATAAAGTTGGTAGAAAAGACAACAAAGAGAGAAGAGAGAGAGAAGGCAGCAGCAACAGATGAGGACCTGAAACACAGCAGCGTCAGAACACACTTTCCCTTCCTGAGCCACCCCCTCCATCAATCTGTTTTAGATTACTCTCATACTCTCTCTCTCTCTCTCTCTCTCTCTCTCTCTCTCTCTCTCTTCCTCTCTCTCTCTAACCCATAGTAGGGTGGTCTGTGGAGCTGCCCTCTTTAAATCCCCTTCCCTTAAAAAGGGGGAGCAATCACATTTAATCAGACAGGAAGGATGGGGGGGGGGTTAATGCCGTGCTATTATTTCCCTAAACCGTTTTTGTTTAAAAGGATCTTAAAGTCCCATTTGCATGGTGAAGTCCAGCCCTTCCTGATCTGAGGGACGAGTACACAAGGTCACAGAAGAGATTGGTGCATTTTTTGCAACACAATACTTTCTGTGTCAAATCATTTGCTCATTGTGGTAACTAGTCTGTTACAGAACATTCTTTGAAGTGATCGTTTCAGAGTAAAATACATACATTTTGCATTAAAAGTCCCACTATGCTGGGAAGTACTTGGCCTGTTGGCTAGAAGGCCTTGCTTTCCTGACTATTGGCTTGCAAGGATTAGCTTACCTCATTTATGTGGGTAGAATGGCATATAATACCTGACCTATTGGGCAATAAATATGTGCTTATCTCACCTATTGATTAGTAAAGATGAGTTTTCCTCACCTGTTATCTGGTACAGATTATTTTACTTCACCTATTGGCTAGTACAGATTATTTTATCTCACCTATTGGCTAGTACATATTATCTTACATCACCTATTGGCCGGTAAAAATTGGCTAGTAAAGTACATATTAACCAGTATATATTAGATTGGTAAAATACAGCTTGCCAAACTATTATACATTATACATCATACATCCGGATCTTTTTGTACATCCGGCGCTTGTTATATTATATTAATGGAATCAGATCAACAGTAGTTTATGTTTAGACTAACTACTATAAAGAGGTAAGTCTTGACATGATGAGAACAGACTTCAGATTACTTAAGATGTAACAACATCTGTACTGTATTTGTTTATAACTAAAACATTTGAGTTAAACTGAGAGACTCCAGTTCCACTGTTTCTATTTAGGTAGAAGCCATATAAATATATATATATTAATTTTGATCAGACTGGAGATTGTATTTCAGCCTTCTTAGGCAATAGTTAAGGTTAGTGGTGCAAACCGTATCAAATATGGATGACGCATGAGAGGCACCCACACTGAGGAAAGCTTGGTAGGTTTTTGACAGGTAATCTTGCAACTCCAGAGCAGCAACATTGACGGATCGGCCGACTATAATATTTAAAAGCTTTGGGAAACAAAAGGTCAGAAGCAAAGTAATGAGAAGCACATATCAATCATTAACATCGGACCCAGTTCTATTCTCAGAGAGAAGTGGAGAAGACTAAGGATTGCTGGAGGACTTCTTTTGAAACCTCCATAAATGTCAATCTCAGGGTTATCGAAGTCCCTAAACTGGTCAAGAGAAGCACTGCCTCGCAAATTGTCATAAAACCAGATACGGTCCAAGCAACATCATCAAAGCCAAGAGAGCTATTTAGCAAGAGCAGTCAAAGGCCTCAGAAGTAACAACTGTTTGACGCACTACTTGGAAGGAGGCACTGTCCTGAAAAAATGTGGAGTCTGTAGAGGCAGGACTATAGCCTGATGTTCTTTCAAGATGCAACCAGTGGATAATAGTCACATGATAGGTAGAATTGCTACCTGGTGACCAAAGAGCCATGAGTGCAAATCCCTCTGAGAACACCACCACTAGTGAGCGCCCATCCCCCAAATTGCTCCATTGGGACTGTCCATGTATTCCCGCTTGGGATAAAAACATGCACAGATAACGCATTGAACCACCGGAGAGAAGGCTGATTATCTGATCGTCAAATGAACACTATCGTTTTTAAATGTGTCTGTTATCAGTTTTTTAGTTCACAGGAATGACGAACTCAAAACAAACAATCCTGAAACAAGGATGAGGACAGCAGACAAGGGAACCGGAGATGTTTGCTATAATTACAATGACACAAAAAAAATAGCATCCTCCAAATCGTGCTTAGCATATCTTGTATTTAATAAGATAATATTTCTTATTTTGCAGAGGAAAAATCCATTGTGACCCAGGAATGCATACATTTGTATCTGTACTAGTGATATACTTAAACACAGATACAAGCACTACCCCTAGCTGTATTCTTAATCATCTCCCTCTAACTGCTGCCTTCCTCACATCCAGCCTTTCCCCACCCCATCACACCTATCTCTCTCAGCCTGGGTACCTGTCATCTTTCTATGCCTCTGCATTTACTTACTAGCTTATCTTAAGGTCACCACTCTATTGCCTTAGGACCAGTAGCAGAGCAGTTGTCCAGATAGGCCTTGGCAAAGACCTCCATAATGTTGAAAACAATCTTTTATGTAGAGCTTTGTAGGCTTTTTTAACTTTTTAATAGGCAAAAAGAAAATGCACTCCTCACACAAAAGGCTTCTCAATATTTAGAGGGTGACGACAAAAATAACACCAGAGCTGTGCTCAGTGGAGTGGAGAGGTCGAGCAATGGTGTTTGTAGATTTCAAGTTTCCTGGGTTGCCATCCATGGAACATTATCAGCAAGCGGGGATTTGCCCTTCTAAATAACACCGTCTCCACCAGATGGACACAGGTCAGCAGGTGCTCTGCTTTGCCTAATTGGAATTGCAGGAATGGGAGCTAGATTTGAGAGGTGTGCGCCTGAAAGTAACCGGAACGGTGTGTGTGTGTGTGTGTGTCTCTGAGTTTGCGTGCGTATACATGGGTGCCTATGTGTACATGCATGTCAGTGTACGAGGGAGAAATGGCTCATTCGGGCCACATTGTGTGCCACCACTAGCACCTGTGCACCATCTGAGAGCAGGGCTAAAGGAGGTTGTGATTTATAACTGCACAGCTCACACTGCCGGGGCTGGAGGGCCTGGGCACGGGCTACAGTGCAAGCCTCTCCACTCCACTGCTAATGAAGAGCACTGGAAGGCACCTGCACTCCCTCCGGGAGTAAGAGAGACAGGGAGGGACAGCCAGGCAGAGATGGGGAGAGAAACGAGGAGTGGGACAGGGACAGAAGGAAGGATGTGGGAATGATAGCAGAGGAGGAGAATGACCGAAGATCTTGAATCAGGATGTGTGTTTGTCGTATTTTGGCCATTTTTGTTGGGTAATTATTCATAGTTTCAAATTGTAACCTCACCAAGGCACTAAAGGAGGGAAAAGGGTCAGTGTGGTGTGGTTGAATAGCCTCCAGACCTTACTTCACGTAATGGCGGGCACAACTAACCATTAAATTCCTTAATATGACAAAAAGTATTTCTGCACACAGGAGCCATTTCAGCTTTAAGGGTCATGAGTGATGGTGATTCATCAACACTATAAACATCTTCAAACATCTCCCAACAGGTTGCCAACTTCTAATCTAACTAGCTTTAATCAAAAAGCAAATCACTAATTTGTTGATGAATAGGCATATAAATCATTGTCTGATTTTGCTCCCTTATTGATCGAGCAGCATGACACTACTGACGTATTTGTCAGAAAGATTTTTAGGGCTTAGACAGCTATGTCAATAAGATAGGTTGCAAAAAGTTGTTCAAAACATTTATTGGTGTAATGTGAAAATGTCATCTTGGAGTTGCAAATCATAGGAGAAGTATATTTCAGTAGGCGTCCTTTTTAGAGGTATTGAGCAAACGGTGTTTTCTATGTCTTGAAGCCATCCACAACCGGTGAATTTCTATTATACACACCGCCATGACACACATCATATGTGCGGACAACTAAATTGAATTTGGGATATCCATGCAGTCACGTTCTTCACAGAGACTTTGTTGGACCTTGAAAAGCGCAGCCACTTATATGTTCTCGTGATGAGATTTCCTATACAAACATGCACTACAACACGTTTGTATTAGGAGCAGAACATTGGTCCCCCGTGGGCAAATAGATTAGGATTACACCGATTTCGTTGCGCTATTGCTTACTGTCGGCACAGCTGATTTGAGGGAAGAAACTCTCACCTGCCATCTGATCAGCATGCAAAGCCCGTGCAGCCAGGCTCAACTTTATATCACCATCATACAATATAGCTCGCAGAGTGAGTCATACTGCCAGTGTAACTGAAGGAAATCTTGCCGTAGAAAATGCACTCTCCCTGTAATTTGTATTAATTTATGTTTTTCTTAAACAACTCCTCTGCCAACTGTTGTGTTGATCTGTGAAATCAAGGGCAGAATCTTCACAACCAAACTGTTCTTTTTGTTCACTCAGGATATTGAGGGAAGACAACAATGTGGGTTTCAAATAACACCTCTGTTCTGAAACAGAGTCAAATCCCGAGAGTCATTTGCATTTTGTCATGAGAAGGCCCTATTGAATGAGAGTCTCTAGAACCTGAATGGCTCGATGCATTAGCTTGCAGAACATCTCTTTGGCCTGGCGGCCCTCACAGGGCTGGTGTTTGTGTTCGAACAGGCAAACTGTTAGCGACCCTTTCCCCTGCTACCACTTTGACATTATGTTCTTTTCAGACTGGATCTGACTATCCAGGCTAGAGTCAGACACTGTGTCAATACAGCAAGAGTAACACAAATTCAATTAAAAAGCATTCACATGCACACATTTTGATGTGGAAGCTCAGTTGGGTTTGGTTGACAACCAGACTTCCTTTACAAACACCACATATCCCTGTAAACAAACATAGCGATGCACATTAACTGCATGTTTACAAAAGGTATATGCGTTTTAAGCTCAAGCTCCAGAGTGCAAGAGGAGAACGACAAGTAACAGTAAATCTAAGAAACTGGTTCATCCAGATTTAGTGCCCTGCAGCGAGGCACTGAGCACTTTCATGTTCGCTTTGCCAAGTTGCAGCACCAGGAAAAGCCTTTATGATGTGGCTTTGTGTTTTGAAGGCTTGCTCACTGTGACAAGCCTGCACGCTGTGCTTTCAATTAAAAGTTTACAAAGTAGGAAGAACTATGGAAAAACACAAACACGGACATCAAGGAAGATAGTTTTATATGACGTGGAGTAGCTTGCCGGTAGGTATTTGGTTAATTTTCAGGATTGGTCCAGCACGGCTTTAAAGAAAATGTCCAAAACCTTACAATTAAAATAGACAATCATAATTTGTCCTATTTGACACTGATTATCATCCACATTTTATTACTTATCGACAACAAATAATTCGAGAAGATTCAAGGTGCAACTCTTGCTAATTAATTGGTAATTGTTCTGTAAGTAAATTGAGTAATGAATCATTTCAATCGATGACAGAAAATGACCAGCTAACGAGAGGGAGAAACTGTGCAATGAACAAATACAATTGTATTGATGATTACAGTCTGTCAGAGTCTGTACACAGAGAAATGACTACAGTCAGGTCAGTCTAACAGCATGGGCAGGCTCTGATTAGTGGATGAGGTCAAAGATAAACAAACCTCCCATTGGTCAAGGCGGAGGAGAGTGGACGTAATCAACACTAATAGGGCCCATACACAGAACACGTGTTCATAATTTTCTGTTTATGACACAAAACACTAGCCTCTCCAAAGGGCACACACTCTCTCTTTAGTGTCCTGGTCCTCACTCTGACCCTTCCCCCGCATTGGAACAATAGCTTAGACTAGAACATCCTTGAAGATGCCCACATGTCACTTACGATTGATGCATCCCTCAGTGCTAGCAGCTTCAGAAGGATTAATCAGAAATCTTTCTCCAATCGGTCACGGCAGTAAAATCATGGCACAGGCTCTTGGCGAAATAATGTTGCTGCGACACAAACATTTCAAATGTGCCAACAGGCGCTGTCAAGCCCACATCACTATAGATATGTACGGCAACAGCATAACTTCACTCGCCACTTTCCTCAGGGTTCAAATGTCACACTGTCATCGCAATTTCCTAATCACATTCCAGACGCCATGCAGAGACGTTGCCAAGCATGCATTCAGCAGGACTTTCTTTCTGTCCACATTCCAGTATGTCTCTACTGTACATTAACTTCTTACTATTTTTAGACCAGAAAGGTTTCTAAATGTTCACTACCCTCATTGATGTTCTTTATTTTCACTGAGATGCAAGTTCCTTCAAAACGGATCAAATAACTGTCACAGAGGACGGTTGCCAACAAAGTGCAGACATATTTCCATCCTTAATCAACAAAGTGATGTAAATGGAACATCAAATAACGACCGGACAAGAGGTGCAAAAGAGACACAGTTTCAATCATAATACACTTTACTAAAATCAAAAGATGCTTCACAATGTGAACAGCAAACATGGCAACGACAGACAAATAAGCTAGAGTTAGCTTATCGAGCTAGAAAATGCTCGATACGTTTTGAAAAGGTATGCTGCTGTGACCAACCTGGGGTGCCTGGGCCACATGGGGCAATAACAAAGACAAATAACAAATGTCACTAAATACCAATCATTTCAATAATCCCCATCTAACAGTCAAAAATAACTTAATGATTCAACTAGCTGTCCAAAAATAGACAAGCTGGAGGATGGAGTGGAATTAATTGTTTTGGTTTTGTTTGTTTGTATGAAGCATTGTCTTGCAGGGATGCGCTCCAAAATGATGCGTGCAGTGCAGACAGAAGTGTTTGGGCTATGAGTCATGCCAGCGCATATGCCATACTCCCTGTTGTCACTGTAGAAACAATGCATCCCCCAGCCAATTCATATGCACGAACAATATGCTACAGAAACTCATTGAGAGAGAAGGTGGATTCATTTCAAACTTGCTGGTGTGTTGATGTACTTGACACATTTGAAAAATAGACCCAACAAGGACAAAATGGAACATCGTTATCAAGCACATGAATGTCTTATTCGAGCCACATTTCATTAAAGAGGACCACTCGTCTCACAAAGTTATTGAAAGGACATGATTGAGGCCATTATATGGGTCAAAAACAAGGGCAGTTGCAAGAGGAGCGTACACAATCCAGGAAAAGCACAGCCTGACCAGAACTAGCTCCCAGGAAAGATGTCGTTTTTTCACAGCTTTATAATAGACAGATTGACGGGACTGTCAAGAAATGGTTGTCTTCTCTCAAATCGCAAATTGGTCCAGAACTGGCACGGTAGTAATGGCACGGTAGTAATTGTTATATTCCCGGTCTTTTTTACGGTTTATTGGGCTATGAAAACCTATCTATCTGTCAAGAGCTCTGGAATAACAGGAATAACCTTGGAAATTGTACTTAAGTCAATTCTGCTGAGACGATTCCACGGAGGTGAAAAATAGCTTGCCTTTTTTTTGGTCAAGGCCATACTTCGAGGTGTGTGTGTGTGTGTGTGTGTGTGTGTCTGTGTGTGAGTGTGTATGTGTGTGTGTCAGGTCACCATTAACTCCATGCTCTCCTCTCTCCTCCTCCTTTACTTCCCCTCTCCTCTCCTCCTTTACTCCCCCTCTCCTGTCCTCCTTCACTCCCCCTCTCCTCTCCTCCTTCACTCCCCCTCTCCTGTCCTCCTTTACTCCCCCTCTCCTCTCCTCCGAGTACTCGTCCCATTTGCAGTGACAGCTGCAGCACTAACAATTAGGTCAGCCGCTGGCCTATTTAAAGCTTCCTTGACGATGAACTGAGGATCTAGATCGGCTAGAGGCTGAGCAACCAAAGCCATGTCATAGGGTTGGCCGTGCCAAGCCAGGAGCCTTCGACTGGAACTGCACATTAGGCACTTGTCTACCTTGGAAGGTGGGCGAACGAGGCGCGGGGATCCTTCGTTGGTTTTCCAGGGGAGGTCAGGTGAAGTGGGTCGTTAAATATGCATGTGCTAGTGGGCAGCCCGCGAAGCATAGCCTCGGCTTTCTCTCCGTAATAGAAGGCGTGCTCGGTTGTGTTGAAGGTCACACAAAGCAGACAGGAGATGGTAAGGGAACACCTCACACAGGGATGGCTGGCCTATCCTGAATCATCCTAAACGCTGGAGATGATGAGCTCGCTAATAACGCTAACCGAACAAGGCCCTGTTAGCTGAACGAATTCCAAATGTAAAAAGACAATTGGTCAGGTTGACCTCAGCTCACATGAGTAAGGTAATTGTGTGAGGAAAAGAATCCTGTTGGATGACTAGAGATTAGACAGGCGTGTTGATTTCACCTCAGAGGCGAAGGGAGGGATTTGGAGGGCATACAATCTGACTTTGGGCAGCTTTGAAGCTTTATCTAATGAGGGCCAGGTCATACGTTGTACGATCTCCCAAGACAGATTGCGTGCGTGCGTGCACACACACACACACACACACACACACACACACACCCACACACACACAAACACACACCAGCCGTACATAATAAATTATATGCAGTAAGTATTGTGCTGAAGCTGAATCAAGACAATACTTGTTGACCTAGTTCAAAGAGAAGGTCTGCCTTGACCATGATTCCATTTCAATACATTATTTGTATTGATCCCAAGTCATGTTCAAATTAAAATAATTGGAGTTGGCTTCAAAAGAATGTCTCTGCACCAAATGGTGTTCCGTAACCTATTGAAACAATTGCATAAGCGCAGCATTTGAATTACACTTTAGAGTAAAAGAGGATATCATTTACAGCAGGTCATCTGGCATTGAATAATTTGATCTAGAGTAAAACACAGTTTCTAGCATAAAGAAACCAAAAGCAATATTAACCAGTGTTTGAACGGGGAGAGAACCTTCTTTCATAGGATCTGAAAGTAAATTGAAAACTCAACTTAAATACCCATATGGTTGTTCTTTGAAGTTTTAGAGAACAAACTGACCGTCTCCCTCTCGCCCCCAAAACATTTTCCATTTTGAACCACTGCCGAGAAGCACAGCTCATCACAGCAGCTTGGCCTAGTGAGCAACGTGTCGCCTGGAAGTTCAAACGTTCAATCCCACTGAGCAACTGACACTGAATGTGTGTCAGAACGTGAGTGAGACATTGATCAAAGTGGAACGATGTTGTTCTCCTCAGTAAGAGCCAGTGAGTTCAGTCAATCGATGGCGGTCATCGCTGCTGAGAAGCAGGATTGGCCTTGCAGCGATCCGTACCCTGACATCATGTTCTCCTCTCTGCCGCGGTACACGCCCGAGCTCGTGGCCTTTGACCTCCACAAGGTTGCACTGTATAGCTTGCCACCTGGGGACAGCGGCGCTGCCTCTGCAGCCACAGACCGTGAAGAGAAGACCACCATGGGCCCCTAGGAGGAGATCAAGCACTTCACTGGAAGCTCAGACAGCCTCACTCCGGTGCCCCACAGTAGTAGGGGTGGTCGGCATGTTTAAGTGCTAGGGGAGAGGTATTGAGGAGCGGGGTGGGTGGCTGCAGAAGCGGTACTATTTTTCCGTATGATGTGAAACAAACCACATTCTGTGATTGGTTTCAAAGACACAAGCACACACATACTACCGTCTGACGACGTAACAGAGCCTTTGTGCTCCGCCGGACCCCCTAGGCGAAGAACTCCCTGTCAAATCTGCCTGTTCCAACCACTAAGTGGCGGAGCGACTTCAACGCTGCTCCCCTCTTTTTCAAAATCAACTGATTGGCCACGCTTGTGATTTAGCGCTCCTCCATTGAGCCGCTCCTCTGTCTCCCTTTGTCAGCCTGTCACTGCAGCTGAACAACATGAAGACCCCCATCGACGAGTTGTGTGTACAAAGCATGTATGGGGCGGTGAAAGTGTGTGTGTATGTGTGTGTGTGTGTCTGTGTGTGTGTGTGTGTATGTGTATGTGTGCGTGTGAGTCCTATTACACTTAATACATCATAATCCAATCCTATTTCTTATGATCCTAATAATGACATGCCTCATGGCTGCATCGCTCAGAGATGAAGAGAGATCATCATGTAATCATTCATACAGATTACAAATGGCATTTTACCCTGGGAAGTCATCTGTCTGTTATGGCTGACTGTTTGAAAGAAAGCTGGCCTATCCTACTGTAAAAACGCTTCACCACACAAGCATCGTGTCTGCTCTTTAATTAAGAAGGGGTATTGTTCTTCAGTTTGTACACAATGTGTTTCATTCAAATATTGATGTGACAATCCCATTGAAATCAATGACCAACTCCTCTCAGAAACGTGCTAAATCAATTAATTCACAACTCTCTCATTCATGACAGAATGTGAAGGGATCACATTGGGTTTCCAGAATTAGCATCTCAGTGCTAAACAACTGTTACTACCAAAACGCATCAAAATGAGGATTGCTCTCCTCAGATAAGAAAAGGCTCTCTAAAATCTGTGGATTATATTATGACTGATATGGATGGCTTCTCTAATCCTGACTAACCACATTCATACATACATGGCAGACAAGTTACCATGATGCTAATTCAAAGTTTTAAATAAAACTGAAAGTAGAACATTTGGCTTCAAGCAGGACTATACTCCCTATGCACATATTTCAATTATACGTTTTGGTCTAACATTGTTGATATAAAACTTTTAAGAACATTTTGTGATTTAGAGTCTCATTTAATTCAGCTGTAATGGTAACAAGGAAAGACCCACATACATACAGACCACTAGACAGTTTATAACCTGCCAAGGCATGACACATACTGCTGATAAACAGCACCATTGCCTCAGCCCCACCACTGGACAGAAATCACCTGATAAGAAGCGAGGTAAGGCATATTGCTAGGTACGATCCAAAGACCTATTGACAACAGAACAGCCGCATTCAAGCAACACCCATCAGAAAACAGCATCATGCGAGACATAGCGCGATACTGCTGTTTCATATGCTTGGCATGCACTGGATAAATATTCATGCACTGGATAAATATGCATGCACTGGATGAATATACATGCGTTTTGTGTGTGTGTGTCAGCGTATGTGCTCAGTTCCCTCCTAAGATGCCACCTAAACCTGACAGTCTCTGTCTCTCTTCACTGCTGTCTCCGTGTCCTGTTGTCCCATCTCTTTCCTGTTCGCTCATGTCTACTTTTAGTGTTCCCTTCCGAATCCCACGGGATGAGAGCTATTCATGAATCACACGGAACTCTTCCCTGCTGAGGAAGCCGACATCGAAGGCTTCACAGGCTGTAAATCAATCTCTCTCTTTCACCAACACTCACAAGGAAAGAGAGAGAGAGAGAATATATTTTAATACTTTTCACCGTTTCACCACCACACACCGGCTCTCTGACATTACCGTTAATTGACAGCTTTCAGCAAGGAGTCAACCATGTAAGTGTTCAATCTGGATGACCCTTTCCAGAGCACTGAAACCTACGTCCCTCTTCCTTGGGGCGAAGGTAAAGGGAGCAAAGCCATGCATCGTCTACCAGTTACCCAGACAGCCCTTTCCAGCGTGTGCTCATCCTAATTGGTTAGTGATGTTCCTGTTTTTCACAATTGTGGTGTCCGACTGCTAATCATGTCGCATTGTTTTATGGTTCGACTGGTGCATCTTGTAAAACGTTCCCACAGAAACGGAGAAATGGAACTGGCCCTGGGTACCTATCAGCGGTGCAGAGACAATGCAATTACCCAATGTGGTTTATTCTCCGCAAGGCTGAGCCTGGACAAGGACAAAGCACACTCCATGGAGTGAGGCAAAGCGGGAGTGCGGCACACATACTGAGCGAGGAGGGGGCACCCAGTCGACGCTGTCTCCTTGGGTCCGCCATTCTTGCGGGGGGGTGGGGGGGAGTTGTGGCTGAATAATTGAAAAAGTGCTCATCCACATGCCTTCATTTACCCCAAGCATGTGTGTTAAAGAACAAAACAAAACCGTACGCAGTGACCGCAAAACGTAAGGCCTTCATCGTCTGCATGATGCCTTGATAAAACCCCAAATAACAAATAACCCCAAATAACAGTCCTGATGGTCCGGAGACTGAAAAGTTCCAAAAGGTAACGTCTACACACACACAATCAACACAATAGTCTGTGCTGTCAGTTCTATCAGCCGTCTCCACCTGACTTTTTCTGTGCCAGATCTTACAAATCTGACCCTGAGAGAACTCTCTCAAAAGACAGGCCCTTGAGGAGGGAGACAAGACACAACAGTTATCAACACCTCCCATAAAAAAAGCAAGGACATTTTCTCCTGTTAATGGAACTGAACTGGGGAGACAACCTCTAATAGCTCAAAGGCACAGTGGAGGGGGGAGTAATAGATCAGTAGAGAGATGAAAGGTACCGCAGACTGGGCTCCAGCTCCCAGGCAATTATCGGTTACATTCACCCACAACAAGGAGAGATGATTACCTAGTCTCCCAAATGCAGAACTCAACAAAGCACTGCATTGTTCTCCTCTCCTTTGAATTCAATTTAGCATGCCCCTTAGTGTAAGGGGTTGGGCGTGACAGTCATCCTGGCTGAAAGTGATCTTGGAGTATCTTCAAAATGATCTCTCCATGCTAATCGGAGGGTCACAGGAATTAAGGGGATGCTGTTATTCAACACCCTGCAGTGGATATATAACGGCAGTGCATTTGCACCGAGAGTCTATCGTATCAGATCCAAGGCAAGCACCTGGTTAATATACATGGTGGGTCCCATACCCGCCTCACACACATGCACAACACTCTGCCAAAAAGATCCTGGCACCTAAAGTCTTGCACTTTATGCACTGCGATGTTGCTTGCTCACAGTTATTTTTGACAGGGCACTGTATAATTCGATTGTCAATGCCTACAAGATACCTGGACAATGCTGTACATGAACTCATCAAAGCTAACGATGAACTGGGCACAGTCCAAATTCACAGACATAAGACAGCCTTATCATCCTTCCCTCTCTCCCATTCTCCACGTCCAGCCTCTCTCTCTCTCTCTCTCTCTCTCTCTCTCTCTCTCTCGTCAGGCTCCCCGGGTCCCCGTCTCCACTGAGTCTTGCTGGGATTGGGCGCCTAATGCATCTTTTTAAAGTGGCAACCATTTCCTCTCCATTTAATTTAGCAACCTGGGCCAGGTCCCGCCAGGAACAGGAGGAGAGAGGGTTGGGGCATAGACGGGGGAGGGTGCAGCCCTCTAAGACTATCAGTCACAGAGGGAATTTGATTGAAGCCATTGAGCAGGAGAGGGGAGAGAGAGAGGTGCCTGCATCTTAATAGAGATGGAAGCGTGGAATGGACTGTTTATTAGGGCAGGAAGAGAGACAGATGGAGAGGCTTATGGGTAGAAAGAGAGAGAGAGAGAGAGAG
>JAVQJS010038045.1:0-31484 GCA_036024795.1 Galaxias rostratus
AGAGAGAGAGAGAGAGAGAGAGAGAGAGAGAGAGAGAGAGAGAGAGGGAGCTTGTGCTAAGGTCAGTGTATCTTTCTAACTCACCGAAAGAGAATACACACTGTGCTCAAAATGACCCCCTAAACGTGTCATTAAAACGTCAGCATTGCTAGGTTACGGTCAAATACTCAGGAATAGGTCATTAATCTTAGCGGCTCAAGCATTCGCTCCCTCACAGTCCCCTCATGTTTTAATTATCACTCGATCACTGCATTCAAGTTTATTCACCTGACAAGAAGGGGACTTTCTCCATCCCTGCCCTCAGTCTTCATTTACCTTGCTGTATTTAAACTCCATCTGAACACTGAACAGCTAACAATTATTTGAAGGTGTGCTTCTTTCCTTAAAACATTTTGTTTACATTGCAGTTGGAGCGATTGAATACATTGCATCAGGTGGCCTGCAGTAATTGTTCCTGACAGCAATATTCAGACTTTCAGGGTTTGGGGGTCAACAACATCTTTCAGAATCTGTCATGATTAGATCGGAGAACGGATTTGAAAGGCAGTGAATTCTATACATGAAAAGAGAACTCAGTATTCCAGTCAGGTAAAGTCTGTTACATGTTGCATTGATTTTTCACTTATCCCATTCACCTACTTTGACATTACTATGGTTTTGGTGTATTCGTATAGCACACGAATCGAGAGGGTTGGAGAATATTAATAGGCACTGCATTGTATTTACAATTAAATTACATCATTCACCTGTTTTGTTGAATGTAATTTGCTCGCAATATCATTCAAAAGCACATTTTTTTTACATATACTTATACTACATTAACATTCTGCTATTATATGTGTATATTCGATTGTACATTGTACCAATGGTTGGCCTTGTGAGCGTGGCTTATCACAAACATAACTCAGGCAAACTTAGTCAGATATTTTGAAACATTTTACTGGTCTCCCAAGACGTACTTGGTAACCTCTGACGCTGTTTTCCTAAACAACAGCAATGATCACATTAACTGGCATTTTAGACCTTAGGAAAAAGCTTGCAGCTTCAATTGATTGATTGAGCAATTTTTATTTATTTGCAGCTTTCATTGTATAGCATATGGTAATCATTTTGTTCCACAGACTGTTTAGAGAAGTGCTGATCAAATCATGGGTATTCTTCTTCTTTTCTTCTTCTTCTTATTGTTATTATTATTATTATTATTAATAACAATAATAATACTGTCTAACAGCTGGAGTTACACATTTGTTTAGCTAGATGGGCCACAACTTAGCTGTCCTTGGGTAGAAAATGCAATAACTGCACTTCTCGTTCACCTACTGCTTTAAAGAGGCATTGGCTGAAACACTCTCCAGAGATAGGAGCTATTAGGGGGGAGGTCAGCTGGGAGCCTGTTGTCCGGGATTCATGGCATACCTCACGGAACGTATGGGAAAACGCGACGGCCTGATTGAACTTATTCAAATACGATTGTGGCTTTGAAGTGCTGCATTGAGGGTTTTGCTATGGGTCCCGGCAGAGAGGGTGTTGACAGTCTCTCAGGTTTGTGATGGGGGGAAACCTTGGCGTGTGCCTCAGGGCTTGTTCAGCATCACTTCGCCTGGCTCTCTGATCACTCAGCTTGCCTCCCCCCCATAGTTGCTTTTTTCTTTTTACAAAGATACGCTTGAAGTCCACCCCAGGAGTTTGTTTGAAAGACAAATGCAGAAAAGGACCTCACTTCGGTTGCAAGATGAAATCCTCTCGAGGAATGTCAGTATGTTCATTGAATCCCAAGGGGATCCACCCACCAAGGGAGGTGCCCAGCAGACTTCTGATAAACTGCGACGAATACACCCTTCAGAATATGTGTTGTACTGTTGTGCGAAAATTACGAGATGTTTGGAAATCTGAAGTGATAACTGAAGGTAATAATGGCCAACCATTACAATGACAAGTTATTATAGTTTTTATTTTATTGAATTATATAGAATAATATTACATTTTATTTTATAATCATAGTTTCATTATCGTATTCCCCGATGTTGTGACAAGTGTAATGGATTATTTCAATCTATGAAAAAAAAAAATTCTATATAAAAATAAAAATAAACAATTAATCTGTGGGAGAAACCATGAAATGATCAAGCACCATTTTGTTGATGGCTACAGTCTTATTCAGAGTCTGTACACTGAGAAATGACAACAGTCAGATCATTCTAATGACAGATCAAGTTCTGATTAGTTGACAAGGTTTAAACAAGTGTGTTGGTCCATGATTATCAATAATTCCGTGGGTCAAGGTGGAGGGGAGTGGAAACGACAAGTAGACATCATTTTATGTTAAGTCTAAGACACATAACTTCAAATTTCAGCCTCAAAAAGGCACATGCTGTCTCTTCACTTTGACCCTTCCCCCACAGTGTAGGATTTAACACCTCTAAGGATGCCAACATTTCCCTTACACACGGACAAATCATTCCTTTACACGCAGACAGTACACAGTTCTAATTTTTTAAAGTGCTTTGCGTATGCAACTAACAATGTTCACTTGATTCATGAGTCCTTCAAAGGAAAGGATATTTATACATCTAGTACACTTTCCATGCACACAATACACTACTGAGCAAGGGTGAAGAAATAGAAATAAAGTACTTCCTATGCTTCTAGGTGTACTCTATGGAGATAGGAGTTTACTTCTGGTCAAGATCCTTAAAAGGATTTTCACACTAGTTGGCCTGACGTCGGGTAGGTAACACTTGGGAGACCGTGGAAATGCTAGGGAGTAGAACAAAACAATCGCATAGTAAGCAAAAACAAAGTTATTCTCGTTTTTCCCCTTTCATTCATTGTATTGAACTTGACAAGAGATTTCTCGTCTCGATTTCCAAGGACTCGGGTTTCAGAGCCAGAATCAAACCTATAGTCATTTTCCCTGAAGCACAGTGTGTGCTGACCAAGCCATTTTCTCTGCATTGTTAATGCAATGTTTTGGGAGGTAAAAAACGAAGAATGCATCTGATCATGTGAGATACAAATTTGGCGCTAAAGATTATTTTGGTACTTTTAAAGAGAAGTAAAATCACTCGTTTTGTCCAAGGGATGATTTCAAAATCGTCCAACAAAAAGACAAATAAAGTAAAATGCTTTCTTTTACCATGTGAGGCAAAAGTAGCCCACAAAAAGTACTTTATTTCATGACTGAATCGCCATTCTACATAGGCAACACAGAAATGCCATAAGTCAGTACTCTTGTACACTCAATTAAAATGGTAGGCCCACTGCTTCTGGGAAAAATCTTTCTCACAATGGACATAATCCAAGCCCTGTCTTTCGACTACAATGCTAGTATGATCAGCATGTGTAATTTGTTTTGAAGAACTATTTGCCATACTGTAAAATATGTTTGTATATATCATTTAGTAATTTAAAGCATAGTTGTTGCTTATGTGAATTGACAGCCAGTAAAAGTAATCATGTGTGTTAGAAATACTATAATCTCTCTTTGTTCATTACTTACGTACTGGAGTACAGTATAAATGAAATCATGCAGAGAGAAGTTTCTCTCATATGGATCAAGTCAGCGGCAAGTCACTGAAACATGGTCTAACAAAATGCAGAAAGGATTGAAGGATATTTTGTAAGAGGCAATTACCTTAAAAGATGTGGCAGTGCAACCATTTCCTTTTGGGCAATGTGTTTTCAAAAGCTTTGTTAATTATTGCTAACTATTATTGTCTTCCGAGAACTTCTCTCTCACTTTCATTCTGTTTGAAGAAAGTTTGATTGGTTTACTGCTTGCTCACCATGTCAAAACCCCTTACATGTCCAGTATGCTTCTGACAAGCATTATAATTCATAAAAGAAATGCTATGGAACAGAATCATCTCTTCACAGTGAAGACAGAGCATGCCTTGGTTTGCAGTGTTTCCTCTCAAGACGTATTCTCTTTGGTCCTTTCTTCAAGGAGCCTGCACCAAAAAAAAAGTGAAATTCAAGGAGACGGCCTTTGTTGCTACTGGATAGACTTGTCAATTAATGTTACGTGAATCTTTCTTACATTCATGGGAGAAATATAAAGTTTGACCAGCTGGCTTTTCTTTGATGTGGCACAAGCTCTTGCTAACATTTGTTTCAAGTAGTGACAGAAGTAATGGAGAATAAGTAGTGTTCTTTGACTTCTTTCCTTTGGAGTTGGCTTGTGTTCCCGCTAAGAAAGGCTTCTCAGCTTTTTCCATATTATGGACATAGTCCCAGCCTCTCCGTTTATGATGAGAGATATTCTCAAATTCCATTTGTAAAATAAAAACATATATACAATAGCCTTTAAGACATGGTGGCCTGTTGGAAAATTATAACTAAATATATAAAGTAAAATTTCTATATAAAATATCAGAATATG
Organism: Galaxias rostratus; assembly: GCA_036024795.1. Classification (NCBI taxonomy): domain Eukaryota; kingdom Metazoa; phylum Chordata; class Actinopteri; order Galaxiiformes; family Galaxiidae; genus Galaxias; species Galaxias rostratus. Next base: position 4,382 of record JAVQJS010038045.1, read on the forward strand.
ATAGTGGACAAAGACTTAATACCAGCCAGTGTTTTTTCTAAGTTTTACCAAGATAGTATGTAGAGAATTAGAACAAGCGTAACCATACACAAACCATTGACAAAATAATTCACTGTTGTTTGGAATCCAATTTAATATTTAAATGAACCATAAAAAGCACATTGAAACATTTTCTCATTTTAGTTACAAAAATGGGTCAGCTAAAGGTCTTATCATTGCATTCACAGAAGAATTTGAACAGAGGTTGTCTAACAGATAAAAAATTCCCCACCCAAAATATATAAACTTAATTGTTTAACCAAGGTATATACAGGGTAAAACATCCTCACATCTTAATGGTTATCAAGAAAGTCTGAGGTATACAACCAAAAACGAAACAAAAAACAAAAAAAACAAAAAAAAAAACAAATATAATTAAATAAATGATGTATGAATGTCATGATTGCTTTTTGCAAGCACTGGATCACAACATTAGTGGGACTTGGGTAGCTGTATGTGTTCTGCTGTGATACTTCAAGTTGTTTACTCACTCATGAACATGAGAGCAAAACAGCAAAAATCCTAATGCTTTGAATGGCCAGTATATACAAGAGGGGAAACATAATTAAAAATAGGGAATTGTTTGAATGCTGATTTTATTTGCTTCATAACAGTTACATGGTATTCATCAACAAAATAAATCATAATTAGTTATTTATTTATTTGTCCATCTTTTAACTTATACATATATTTTAAAAAAATTATTTGGAGCCGGATGCAAATTCTGATACACATGCAAGTTTTGAAAGTGGATTCAGAAATAACAGTATTGTACAAAACAATAATTACAGTTTCATTATCAAAATACACCTTCTCTCTTATAGCACCTCTTATTTTTTGTGTTTTGAACAAGCACCATTGTAGTCATTTTTATACAGCACCTGAAGAATCCAGAAAAGAGGTCAATTTTCACCCTCGCCTGTTGACCACTCTTGGTTTTTCTCTTTTTCACCCTTTTCTGCCACGCCTTCAAATGTCCTTCACCTTTGCTCCATAACGGGGATAAGTTATGTGGTTCTAGCCCTACAAGGGCAACAAGTATTTCCCTGGGTCATACAAACATACATACATGGCAAGACATGTTCGCTACACCATCTCTTATTCAAAACTTGCATGTGGCATAGAAAAGGGGCTGGAAAGGGGGATTGGTGGTGCCCAAAATGTCTTGACTTGACTTTGTTGACCTCGCCAAGTTCTTTTTGTTCATTTATTTTTTAGCCAAGGAAGCAGACAGGACCAACTTCAAACCCAAACTTCTGGCTAGGGTCCCCGAAGTCATGGAACATGATGTCGATGACTGGAACCTGATCGATTTTGGGAGTATTAATCTCCATCACAGTCTTTCCATAGCCCTTTCTCGTCTATAGAGATTGAAAAAAAAATCTATTAAATTGGTAAGAATGGAATAATCGCTCGTTCATTTGAAGAAAAATCAGACTGTAAAGGAAATACATTTTTTGCCTTGATCAAAATGCTTTTTTGAGGTTCACATTCATTTTGCAAGCAACCCTTACCGCACATCCGTCTGAGAGTACTCTGATGTATGGGTTGTTGTCATAAGACATCTCCTCATCATTGGCGCCTAGGAAGCGCAGTGCCTTGTCATAGTTGTCAGCGACTGCATCGTGCCAGGCCACAGACTGATGGCAGTTGTAGGTGAAATTCTGCCTGGCTGAGGCAGTCAGTAGTTTGAGGAACGTCATCTGGACCATGTTTATCGAGTTGCCCTCTGAGTCCACGTATGACAACTGATTGAAATGAGACAGATTTTACAAAAATTAACAGGGTCATCTTCAACGTACGAATGAATTACTGTTACCAGTCGTGATACAATCACTGACCAAAAACAGCATTTACGGAGATTGAAAAAAGATGTTTGAAATGGCAATGGACTGTCGGAGGATGGGCCTAGACTAGAATAGATGGGCCTAAAAAGTGGGGTAACAATTATTTTACTTTAGAAAGTGACCACAAACTGTACTTATATCAAATGTGCCTAATACAATACAGTAAAATAATATATATTGCATAATTACATATCTCTGATACCCTTTTCCAAATTGAGTCCATTTCATAATACAGTTGTTCCTTAACTAAGTGCTCTATCTTTTGCAGACAGCATACAATATGAATCTGTCGGGTCTGAATGGACCTAAGAGGAGGGGTTGGGTCGCTGCTTCAGACTTTCATGTAGCACTGCTTTCAGTCTATTTGAAGGGCCTCTGCCTTGTCAAATATGAGACAGTAAACAGGCGAATGGGGGAGCCAGAAAAATCCTTTTAGGTTGGTACTGAGGAAAGTAGACATTCTTTGTGTAGAGAGGGGGAGAGGATAAAAGCTACAAGAGAGCACTTACTATTTTACCACGCTTAAATTCACTGAACCACGACCCTGGAACTTCTTTGGGCCATGAAGATATTCTGACCTGTTGGGAAAAAAGCATATTTCTTCATAATTATGCAGAGAGCATTCGGTTTGTTCATCATACGTTTAAGTGACACAGGAACCATATAATATCTATGTAAAATATTAAAGGCTCATCCACATCAGGCACTATTAATTGCACAACATCAATAGCCATATTATAGAACAAAATGTGTATTTTGCTTTTGTTCGTGCACACTTCAAAAACAACTAAAATCCAACAGATTAAACAATTTAGATAATAACTCAAAAGAGAGAGTTCCCAAAGACAGATTGATGAGAAAATTTTTTAATTATTTTTTTGACAGCATTGATAGCTTAAAAACTTCAAGACTTAAATTCAAGCAAACAAACAAAAGTTCTTCAGCTATTTATTTTAAAAACCACTATAGCAGCGAGCTGTTGGTGTTTTCATATGGACATGAATGTAAATGTTGACTTTACAACAGTCAGTGTCTAAAGCACCATCTGGGGCATAACGCAAAGTTATTTTCTGAAAATCTTTTAAAACTAGTTTGAAGAATGGAGAACAAATGTTTACTTACTCCATCTGACTTCTTATCAGGATAGATGCAGGTTTCACCTCCTGAAGTGAAATTGCAGTACACTTTAAAGGAGTCCCCGGAGCAACCCTGGTTTGGATCAATCCAGTACTCGCCTGAGGAAATGACACATTATCATCACATGATTGGGGCCGTCTAGTTTCTTAGAAACTGTGCCAGTGTCCACATATTTCATTTTTTTTAATAATTACATTTATCAGCGAAAGGAGGGCTCAAATTAATAGTTAAATGTTTGCTTTTTGTGTGAAATCAAAGTGGGTATCTTCATTACTTCCAGTGAATTAAGAAAAGTGAATATCATATTGCATTAAAATAAAACAAATACCACCCACAGGACTTTGTGTTTGTATTGCCCGTTTTCAACAAACGACTTACCGTCAGGGAACTCAGGTTGTGCGAGCTGCAGGTCTTTACACGTCCTGGCTGGGTTGTTTGGCGTGCCCATGGGATACTTCATACGCTCAATATCCTGTTTGAGGTTGTTAAGGGAACCAAATACATCCTCCATGCCCTCGCCGTAGTCCATCATGTTGCTGGCGGCGTCCGACTGCATGCCACTGGAACGCCTGTTCTTCTTGGGTGACTGGATGGGCAAGGGCTGGATGACCTCGCCAGGGGGCCCCTGCAGAGAAACAGCCGTGTCACGTCAAAACAAGGCAAGAATGTCCGAAGAGACGTCTTTGTTAAATGATACATGGAAATCACCAGTGACAGATTAAACCTCCATCATTAAACCTTGCCAAAGCACAATATAATTATTTTATTTTCATTTAAAGCTCAACGCAACATTCACTAAGGGGCTACTTACAGGAGGACCAGGAGGTCCGATTGTACCAGTGTCTCCCTTTTGGCCAGCAGGACCCTGGGTAAAAAATGGGTAGAAGCATGAGAGGACAGGACAACACTGTTATCATTTTCCCCCAAAGGTTATCTGCGTGAAAGGTCATACTTACTGTTGAACCTTTGTTGCCCTTAGGACCTACAGGACCCTGGTAGAGAGAGTAAAGAACTACAATTAGAGCGTAGTAAAAATGTACTTTACTTAACAAAGATATAGTTAATCATGTATACTAAAAACTACAACAGGTAAAAGTCTTACAGGCAAACCAGGGGGACCAGGTGGACCAAGAGGACCAGAAGATCCAGAGATTCCCTGTGAAAATGAAACGGCAGGATAATCAGATATTTAAGGAATCGTTATGATTCAAAATAACTACTCACATTCTCATTGAGGATATCAGCTAGAAGAAAGATGGTAGAGATTTCGAAACACGTTATATTAGTGAACATTCTGAGTAAATTATGAATGTTCGAGTTTGTAGGTTCCATTGTAAAAAAAGTGAATCAAGCTTAATATGTTAATGCTTAATGGACTCATCTTAAAATACAGATCAGGTCATTACTGGACAACATTAGGTCCTCACTCAATTTGCAAAGCATATTTGAAGAAGACCGTTCAAGTCTCCATTCACATCATTTTTGGGTCGGAAATACTAATGGTCAGAAATGCTAATACTTGCTGGCTAATACATATTTTAATTCAATTGGTTTTGGGAACAGGAGATTATCATTTATATTTATGACAGACAGTGAGCAAATCACTACAGGGAATATTACATTTATTCAGATTAACCCCAAATCTACTTGTCTTGGATAATGACATATTCAAATAGGAAATGTTCTTCATGCATATTTGAGCATGAGTAAAATGTTTATTCTGATGGACGTACAAACTGCATATTTTCTGCATACATGCAACATGTAATGCTCAAAATGATTGATCAACCCAAGAGTGAAAGTGACTGCCGTCAGACCAATGACCCTGTGCTGGTTTGTGGAGAGTGTCCACATGTTAAACAAATGTAAGGTGATGAGATCATCCATCACTTACGCCATCACCCTTGCTTCCTGGAGAACCTTGGGGCCCAGGCAAACCTCGATCCCCTTTTTCTCCTTGCTCACCAGGGGGTCCAATCAAACCAATCAGCCCTGGATGACCCTGAGGGACAAACAGAAGCAGGAAGCTGTGAGGGCAGATACAGTAGATCCCTAAATAGAGTAAGAGTGCAAATAAACATATGGCAAGGCACTACCGCAACACTGGCAAAGGGGATATGTGTGCCAGCGCTCAATTCTCATTACTATACAAGCATTATGACAGACATTTCTGTCTTGACGGTGACAAAAGAATGTCTCTGAAAACGTAGGACTACCGCAGGACAATTCACTACGACAGTTTCTATGAAACAAGGGCGCTCCATCCATTCCCATTGATTTGAAAGCATAAAAATTGCCGACATCAAATGTTTGCTCATTGTGTGCTTTTGAACCAATTTTTGCCAAACCTCTTTTCACACAAGTGGGTGGCAATTTCTTCAGAACACTGTTTATCACTGTGTTTCTTATGTTGTGGAACAATGGGACATATCGGTTTATCAAACTTTGACTTGATGTATGTTGGTTAAAACTTCATAACAAATAAGACGTTGCACAGGTTTTTTTCATGCAGCTTACAGGGGTACTTCATTCAAATAAATGACTGTTTCCCGAATAATGTTTGATGTATAAGTGTGTTTTTTACCAAATAACCTGGGTGACTGCATTCAGATCCATGGGTCTGCCATGGCAATCTAAACCATGTTTATGGTCTTAAGGTCTACCCTTTATTTCCAGGTTCAATTCGTAACCTGTTAGATATCAAGAAATCAAACCAACGGCCACTTTCGAGAGGTGAAATTGGGTTGTGCTCACCTTTTCACCCTTGTTGCCAGGGTCACCCTTCAGACCAGGCAGACCAGGGGGACCCTAAATATCAAACACAGAAAATCAATCAAAATCAATTATTTTGAAGGGAGGAGGATGAAAGAGACAGGAAGACAAAGATTGTTGAATGACTTTTTTCAATAACATATCAAGGAATCCAAGGAGAAGGAAAGCAAAAAGAAAAGAAAAGAAAGAGACATTTTGAGCTAGTATGGGTGAGGGGATGTGGAGAAAGGAGAGGCCATTATCTGTACTAACCATGGGTCCAGGTGGGCCATCTTGTCCTGGAGAGCCAGGAAGTCCTTGTTCACCCTGAGAAAAGCCATCCAATTATAGTAAGCATTATAGCCTGCTGTAGCTCCTATGGTCGGCTATTGATTTGCTGTGCACAGCATGATGATTAATAGCCCAAATACTGCAAAAATGTGTGTTCAAATAAACAACAGAAATGTATAAAGCACAAGCCAAATGGGAGTATTGATTATTTCATGAGCTCTGTTGTCATGCTTTAGGGGTATTTGTGCAAGTGTGTGTACGTGTGAGTGTGTGCGTCTGTGCATATGTGTGTGAGTGCTTGAAAAACAATGAGCCTTGCATCTTTGACTTACGACAGGGCCGGGAATTCCACGGAGACCTTCTGGACCTGGCTTTCCGGAGGGCCCCTGGGGGCCGACAGGTCCGGTTTTACCTGGTGGTCCCTCTGCTCCGGACTCACCCTATTAGAAAGGACAACATCGCTTTGTAGACAAGTCTCTCATTCTTGAAACATTACTCTCTCTGTTTTTCATTGACCTGATGTTTCATGTTAGGTCCACATTGACTGTAAATGGTGGGCCATTAAAAAGAATGAGTAAAGCAAGAACGTTCTATATTAGCACAATATACTGTCCGTGCAAAGGTAGCATAATATCTACTAAAATAAAATACATGACAATGGGATGATAGCAGATGTTTAGGCTGTGTAACAAGACGTAGAATGCTTTGCATGATTTACACAAAGGAGCAATCACAGTCAAGTGACTTGATTTATCAATGCTAGCTTATGATCTTAAAAGAAGGGAGGAATGAATCTACATATTTTAAACTGAAAGGGAGATGGGGAATGAATGATATTAAGTGGAATACAAAACGTCCACACAGCTGTGTAAGACAGTCGGGTTGAACACCTTTTTGATACATGATTTGTTTAAATTTACAATGTCCATTGACCTACAATGGGCTTTAAATTACTTGTGTGTGTTTTAATTCATAAAAACGGGTTTTGATGATAGCAAAGCAACTTGCATTACTTCTTACAGTCTAAATTGATTTTGTGTTACCTTGGCGCCCTTCTCTCCTTGCCTACCCTCTGCACCGGCAGTTCCAGGGGGTCCCTGTGGAGAGGAAAAATGACAATCCTTAGCATTTAGGAATGGCTATCAGTTAACCTTTACTTCACCTGTTGAGGGGGAAGATATATTAACCAATAATGGTGGACAAACACTAAAATTAAAGCACTCGTTCATTGTCTTTACTGAAATGCAACAACGGATTTTGGCAACGTTATAGACAGGTTTGGTTTCAGTTCCCATTCAAGATTTTGGAAAAACTTATTAATTCCCAACAGAAGACTGGTTCAAATGTACATCGTGGTACATGCAATTGAGACTGCCTTAACACACTGGATGTGAAATAAAAAAAAACTGCAAATCCTATTGTTATCTATAAACAAAATATAATGTAGGCTACAATCCACACCATGGGATACAACGATAAAAATAATTCATTTCCCGATTAGTGGACCTGCTTTCAATTTCACATAATTTTCCATCAGTGCTCTTAGACTCTAAAGGACATCCAAGACCATTTCTATTTCAATATAAAAAGGCTCTATTTGACAAAACAGGTTGTGTTATGCATTGGCTACACAGCTTACTTACTTAGCCCTTTCCAATTTTGCCCAAGATCGATGGGGCATCTCTCCTGCCTCCTCTACTCTTTCAGGCCTAAAGCTCAATCGTTCTACTCCACTGAGACGTCTCACATCAAAACCGTTTGTAGTCTGAAGAGAGGGAGAATCTAGTGATCAGGTGGACAGCCCTGGGAGGGCCATGGGGCTGCAGGTATAAGGTAAAGCACAGAGGCATTCACCAAGGTATTCATGAGAGGAATCCGCCCCAGGTGTGGACTTAATCTGTTTTCCATGATAGTTTTATTTAATAAAACAAAAGGCCATTATTTCAATATAATTTTGTTTGGTGCCTAAGTGAAGAAAAGATCAAATAGATTTTTAAAAAAGTCAACTTTTGGAATATGTAACCATGACATGGATTTAAATGCAGATACAAAAAAACATTCAACAAAGAATATTAGTATGTGTCCACATCTCACCTCTAAACCCTAACGTAGGAGAATACCAGTTAGACAGGGTGCACATTGAGTGTTTCAGTAGTAATCAAACTTCAAATAGCATGTCAGATCCCTTGCTTGCTATATTGACTCTGACCCTGTGGAGCCAGAACAAGGGACTTCAGCATTTAGCTTCCAATCGAGCCCATTGTCGAGGGAGCAAAACGCATCAAATTAAAATCGTGTTTGTTGGTAACCGAAACAACTACATTTTAAGGCTGAAGTATTCAGAGGCATGAACGGGAAGGGAACAGTGGAAATCATTGCAGTTTAATTTGGTGGATAATCAAACCTGTATTAATGAAATAGTTGTTTACAACCATAATCCCAGGCTCTTAGAAAGACCTTTTTGTGTTAAAAAGCAAGTGCCTGGCTGGGCCTTTAGTAATTAAACAATTATCTTTGTAATTGTGTACTATGTAAATGTGTTATCACTGACATACACAAGACATCTATGGTATATATATATGATACATTATACCTATTAACCTACTGTTTAGATAGTGTTGGTAGAGTTGAAACTCAAACTCACTAAACGCAGGTAATCAGGAGGAAAACGTGTCCACTGCATGAGGTTTTCATCTTAACCTTGCTGCCTTGAGTTCCTTTCTGTTATGTAACCTAAAAGGTCCCCGCCTTCTTTTTCTTTCTTTTGTGACCAGTGTGCGCCGCGTGTGACTCGACTACAGAATGTGATTGGTCCCTATTATCAGTGAGGACACCGAATGCGGGTTTGGTAAAAATTTCACAGTAGATGGTCTGGGGGTAACAGGTCATGTGCGTGCCTGTCCTGAAAATAACAACACTCTTTCCTGCTCGTTGCTCTTCTCACACCCTTGGCGCTCTCTATGCGATGTCTTTGTTTTGCCATAGCTGTCAGTCAAAGACCCCACACAGTGGAACAATGGTGTGTCTGAATCGCTGTCTCTCCCACTCCCCGCAGGAAGACAAAGGTAAATGAGTAGGTCTGAAAGAGCTTTACATCATTTTGTTGGTCATCTTATCAATTTCTAACTGACAAATTTGCTTAAATGCTCAATTTTATATTGTTTTTTTCCCAATGGACATATATGTTTTCATTTATTTTGATTTACTGCAGTACAACGTATAAAGACCCTATAATAATTTTGCTCTGCTATTTAATATGAACATGAATGAAGCTTCCAACAATAATAGCCACATCTATGATGTGACTGATTTTGATTGTGAAATTTTTTGAAACATTTTCAAAAAGAGAATCTTTGCCAGGACTGATGTTATTAGTAAAAATATCACAATCGAAGGAATAAAGTTGTGGCAAAGATTGTGGATAAGTGTCTCCATGAACACCACACCGTCTCAAATTGGATTCAATAGCCTTTCAGGCATCTGCGTACGACTTTTCAGATAAATGAAGTAACAACATAATTGATGAGGGTCAATACTCACTCTCTTGCCAGGTGGTCCAGGTGGACCAGCTTCTCCAGATGGACCAGGGGGACCCTGGAAGAGCAACGGTCATTAGAAAACCATCATTCACATAATCATTTTTCATCAACATCTGGATAAGTGTCAGTCTGAAACAGAATGCTATGAAAAACCATTTGTAGAACTATTACATATCCTGGCAAATCGGAACATTTTCTGTAGACAAATTTGAACAAAAGATAATACAACAATATGACACTTTGAGGTATGATCTGTGAAATGGCGCGGCACAGTCTGAAATGCTGTCTGTTTCAGAGCCAGTTCCATCCAATCATCTCAAAGTTAATTGTGTGCAATCAAAGAAAAAATGTACATTTGCAGAGGCACGTATTTGGCACATTTTGAAAAGAAACACACCATTTTGTGTAGATAAAAGTTATTCAAGTGTGTGATTTGATGGTGGTTTATATTGAAACACTCAAATACCGATCAAAGAACTGTAAATAGCCTATTTTCATCCCTTTCACAAACTTCACTCAGCCATCAACAAAACTGTATTATAATTGCCCATGACTTTTGAGCACAGAGTTTACTCAAATATAACAATGCTGCAAAAGTAATTTTTTAAGTATAGTCAAATTAATATTGTCCTCTCTTTCCTTCAGTGCTCGCAAACTTACAATTACCGTCATGCAAGAAACCCCATATTAGAATTCTACAGAGCTGTGTAAATTTTTATTTTATTTGTGGTCTCAAATGTCTACAAATAATCCTTCAAACAGGTGTAAGTAATCACTGTCTGAGCAGTGTATAGAAGCTATAACTTGAGACACAGCCATTTTATAATATACAGCTATTAAAGACTACAATGGACAGATGGTACCAGAAGCAACACAATAGCTAGCATCGACTGGTTCACAAAAGTAGAACAAAAAAAACTTACAGGTTGCCCTGATTCACCATCCTCTCCCTTCTCTCCTGCACCACCATCTGTTCCCTGTGATAGATTGATAAAGAAATATTACATTGTGTTTTTTCCCATTTATCTGTAATTGCATCTATATCACTGATGGCACAACCCATATAGATATATAAGTGTGTAACACAGAGGATATTTGCAAATGCACTGTTAAATAGATAAAACACCAAGAGAGAATAAAAGGAACTTACAGCAACACCAGGCTCTCCAGGAGGTCCTGTGTCTCCAGGGAAACCAACAGGTCCCTGGTAGGAGTGGAACCATAAAGTCAGTAAGTCTGGCCTGCTTCTAACACACTGTGCAGCATGGAGGCTAACTTGTGGAAGGAGTGACAAGCCAATCTCCATAACTAATACATGATTTGATCGTTTGGAGTTCATTACACAGTCAGCTAATAACCAAAGGTAATCTGTCTGATTCTGCTTCCCCTTGCTGGTGCTGGAACTTACAGGGTTTCCCTTCGGACCGTCATCTCCAGGCGGTCCTTTGGCGCCTGCGGGTCCAGCAGATCCAGGTGGACCAGCCTCTCCCTTGTCTCCTCTCTCGCCTTTAGGTCCCTAAAGAAAGCAGAGGACCAATCAATCAATTGACTGGAGAGGGACCACTAAACAGCAGCCGGTTGTGGGTTTTACCAAGAGGGTGCATCAAACGTAACTGGTGAAAAGCAGAAAAAAAAAAAACGGGTGCATACATGAATAGCAAATGAGTGTAGCGGAGACAATGACAGATCAATGTACAACGTGAGTATGAACATCTCAGAAGTCTATCCAATCGTGGCAAAGACAACAGTGATGGGTAAAGGAGTAAACTATACTAAGTCACGTAAAGAAGAAACAGGGTCATACTTTTAGCACAATTTAGTAACTAAAGTACTAGTACACCACTATCAGCAATAATCATACTGAGATCTGAGATCAATGACGCTACTAATCCGCTAACAGCACATTATAATAAACAGATGTCCATTATTAGAGTCCAAAAGACATTATGGATCTGACGATTGTCCAATTTAGTGTCCTCTGTTATCTAAAAGGTTGGTTCTGATGCTATGTTCTGCAGTTAAAGTGGTCTTGTGGCGACGGTAGCGACAGTTCTACAGCTAAAACAGTGGGCACATGCTGGTGGTAATTATATCTTAAGAGTCTGGGAAGAGACTCAATTTGGCAACACTGTCTGCTCACAGAAAGTGGGGCCGGACGATATTGAAAGGCATGCTGTGTAGGAACATCATCCACAACAGGGGGGGCAATTAGAGACACCCAGGCTACACAGAGACTGCTGTTTGGTAAACTGAGTTGTTCTTCTGCTGTAACTTCACGCATTATTCATATTTTGGGGGGTTTAATATGGTACAATGGCAATCTAACACATAAAATACCGTAGGAACACATATACATACTTTGAAAAGACTCGTAATTTCTCAATCCATGTACAAAACGGCACAACATTCCGTTCAGATGAGATAGGAGAAACTTAAAAAGTGTGAGGACAGAGAATGCAACTTACTCCAGTGCCAGCCTCTCCAGGTGGTCCAGGGTTGCCTGCTTCACCATGCTCACCCTGCAGATCGAAACATCCTTTTGTTGGTCAATCCAGTTCAATTTAACCGGAATTTAATCAATCCCGAGCCCCTTCTCAGTATACAAAAAACACACATGGTTTACAGGTAACCAACATTCATGTATATGACAAGTTAAACCATTTATGATCCATTGTCTATCAAGCAGTTAGATGATACGCGAGGTGCTATCTATCTTATGGTTATTCATCATTCTAAAGGAGTTAATATTCTGAATGCATGGTCAAAGTTAGCGTAACCTTCCCTGTCTCATATTCCCATGTCATTTTAGCAAGCTGGAAATGGCATTAAGTATTAATGGAGCAGTCGTTTGCCAAATTGCAGTAAAATGAAGGAATAGTGTTGGAGTTGTGGTAAATTGGGCAATAATAGTGTGACAGCATTAACTCAGACAATAGGGTGGCGTATGATTGTACAATAGCATCTAAAAGTAAGGGGGGTGGGGGGGCAGAATGAGGTTGAGTGGCAGTAGTTTATCTCCAGAGACTACACTTAGGGTCACAGGGCTTCTATCAAAGGCCGCATATTCTCACCTTCTCACCCACAGCTCCCATGCCACCCACACCACCGGGCGGTCCTTGTGCACCCTGACAGGGGGCAGAACATAGATAAGTCTCAGGAGGGAAGAAGTGTCACTATCATCAGCTAGGGAGCACAACTTTGCGGAGTGCAGAAGAACATGATGTATTTAGCATTGCAGTTACAATAAACACGTTCTGCTTAATTATGGTATACTCTTACAGTACAATGTGAAGAGATTTATTGGGAGTATGCTAGTGAATTGAATGACAATTTCATCAGCATAAAGACTGCTGCAGGTTGGTACATACATCAGCTCCACTAGGACCTTGAGGACCTCTCGGACCAGGGGGACCAGGAGGACCCTAAAGGGAGGAAACAGGAAACAGTCAGACAGGAAGTAGGTAAATTGTGCATTTCTTTTAATATAATTTTAAACTAACAAAATCCTCTACTTACCATTGGGCCAACATCGCCATTTTCACCCTTCTCACCTGGAGGTCCAGGAAGACCCTAATAATAGAAATAAACATGCACAGTAAGAACACATTAAGTATTAAGATTATAAAAAGGAAGGTTTTCTGAGGATCCCATTTGAACATATTATCATTATTATAGTAAGTCACGCTAAAGAAAAAATCAAACATCCCTAAATAAATGTTTATGCAACTCAGTAACTAATGGAAATTTACTTGTTTGTACCATGGTAACTTTTGGTATTTTTTCTTTTTTGTGAAGTTTTATACTAACACTACAAAACTAAGTGCTATATTGCATACATTTGTTTATATAATAGATCACGATTTATTTTACAAGATAACCCACATACATCACAGAACTATTTTAAACTTGGGTACTTTTGAGCGCTGATGTTTGTACCCTGATTGCGATAGAAGTTTCTTGCTGTACCTCAAAGACACTCTTGGTGTAAGCACGACATCAAAGATTTCATTCTACTTGCTATTTACTCCCTGTACCACAAACCTATCTTGCTCAAATACCGCAGTGCCCTTGGCACAAGGCAGAGTTGGTGTGCATGTGTGTGTGCCTGTATCCATGTGAAGTAGTGTGTGTGTGTGTGTGTGTGTATGATACTATGCGTGTCCCACTGCATGCTGATTCCTCCCCGCGGTGAGAAATCTCATCAGTGCTGGGGTCTCCTCAGTCAGAGATCCTTAGCAGGGGCACTAATTATGCACTATGGTAAAAGTGTTCGATGAGGAACTGCCTGTTGGGTGAGGTCAATCCACACAATGAATGGGATTGCAATGGGAAGTGAATTACACCAAATTAAAAGTCAATTAAAATGAATGGCTTAGAAATGGGATGGCACCTTAAGACCAACATCAATAGTCCATAAAATGCCATCAAGACAATGAAAAGGAAAAAAATAATATTTCACCCTGACAACTTTTTTTTGGGTGGATGGACTTGTATATATATGAGTGTGTGTGTGTGTGTAGCTAAGTCAAACGAACAACAATTTTGAAGGATAACCCACCTGCAGACCAATGGGACCGGGAGGACCAGGGAAACCTCTGGCGCCCTCGTCTCCTTTCTGTCCAAACATACCCTGCTGACCCCTGGGACCGGGTTCTCCATCGCCTCCCTAAAGGGACAGCAACCTTCCAGTTACAAGTCTGTGAGGCACACCGCTCCCTTAAAAGGCGCATGCTATTACGTCTACCAATCTGAAATCGGATGAGAACAAATGCATTTGCTGAGAGGGGTTCCCAGAATACATATAGGGACATTTGTACTCACAGCAGGTCCTGGGGCACCAATGGGACCTTGAAGACCTGCTGGTCCAGGGGGACCCTGTAGCAAGGAAATGAACCTCGTTAAAAGTATCAATCACTGGAACAGGAAACAGGTATTGTGACCATGTCGGGTGGAGTGTGAATTTATGGTATGTTGGTGTTTGTACAATTACAATGGGGATATATTATGTTGTCATACCTGATGCATGCAGTTAATTTCAAAGCACCGCAAAGTACAAACACTTGGTGGAAAGAAAACACATGGGGGAACGTTTTCCACAACACACCTGCTCTCCCTTGTCCGCTTTGCTTCCCTTCTGGCCAGGTTCTCCGACCTCTCCCTAAAACGGCACACACACACAAACATACACACATTACATCAACCAACAACATCGATGCATCCATTGTCAATACTAAACATGCCCACCTCCTTCATAAATTGCCTTTCACCCCTGAAAATCTTGACCTTGATCTTATCACCTAATCTGAACATTTGCAGAAAAACAACTACATATGATATGGACTATGGTGGTGTATAGTGTTTTGTGGAAGCTTAAGTGAATGATAGTGTTTCAAATAAAAGCTAGATACACACAAAAAACGTGTGAGCAAGCCGCAGTACGTCAACGTTTAATCTCCTCTAATTAGACTTTTGGCTGTAAGGATGATTGATTCGGAGAGGGGTGAAAACAACAGAGACATAACTACTGTGCAGACGGGAAGGATAGGAATCTGGTGATGGAGATTGATCAGTGATACGTTTCAGCACAAAATGTGCCCCGGTTTTGGGTCAAAAGAGACATAGGAGGGAGGCAAAAGGAAAGGCTGAATTAACCTTGTCACCGTCCTCTCCAGGTGGACCTTGGGGTCCAGCAGGGCCGGGCAGACCAACTGGACCTTGGACTCCATCACGACCAGCTGGACCTTGGGGACCTTTTTCTCCCTAGACACATAACAGCAAATGCCTTTTTTCCTTTTCTATACTGAGGGACATATCAGAAATTGTTGGCTTGGCAAACCCATACTATCATATTAAAACAGCAAAGCACCAAAACATTCTCTGGGGGAGAGGTAACTGTATTGAATTTACGCACAAGCCATGTATCTGAGTGTGAAAAGCCTGACAAAGACTACTTACAGGGGCTCCTTTCTCTCCGGCTGGACCCGGGGGGCCCTGAGGGCCAGTCCTGCCTGACAGACCAATTGGACCGGCAGGTCCAGCAGCACCTCTCTCACCAGGTGAGCCCTACGAATGTGAGTGTAAAAGTGTGGGTGTGTTTGTGTGAGAAATGGAGGAAGTGAAAAAGACAAATAATGAGTAGAAGAAAAACGTATCTAAATTCAGGTCCCGGATTTCATCTACTTTGAAAAGATTATTTTCTCTTAAATTTTCAAGATAACAGCAGGTTCGCTGAATAGAATGTTAGAATGTTTACCAAACCACATCTATTGAGTCCCACTGCTAACACACTATTTCAACCTGACATTCGCTTCGCTTTCCTTATAAAGTGCTGCCATTAGCTAGCCAGGTCGGACTCTAACCTTATACATAGCAGAAAATGAATAGGGGTGTTTGTGTGTGTCTGTCTATCTATGTGGCGGGGTGGGGGAGACACTTATGCTATCATCATTTATGTAATTGTTGAGATACAGAGATACGGGACCAACACAAGAGTGAATGTACGGGTTTGGAAGCAACCACAGTTGCATGGTGGGCTAGAGAATCCTTGTTCCAAGGGTGTATGCTGTGTGGCATGTGCTGAAAGCATCTGGGTGGTCAGACAGAGTGACTCACCATGTGGATGCATTTGCACTTACCAGCTGGCTATAGAGTGTTTGTTTGTGTGTGTGAGGGTGTGTATTGGGGTGGCAGCGGAGCAAACAATCAACACTAGACCGCTGCTGCGCATGATCACTCTGATAATGAATACCGCAATGATGTGTATTGAAGTGACTCCGCCATTTCATTAAAAAAGTAGATTTGTACATATTTCTGTGCATGAAATTGTCTTCAGGTTTTCTTCCTCTGCTATTCATATAAAACAAATGCTGTGCGATGGATGGTTGGCGTTTCTGTTACTTTAGATTTTTCAACGTGGGAGTTTACGCTTGTATAGTACTGTGAGTCACTAAAATACACAATTATTCATTTAAAGTGTTTATCTACTGTAGTTAAGATGGAACAAAAATGATGGCCATCTTCATGAACTAGAACTGAAATCAATGTAAAACTATATTGGTCTGCGGTAGGAGTAACTGACCTCTAGTGTTTAGAATCAACATTACAACCTCCACTGCCAACAAAGAACACACACAGAGGAGGTCAGCAGTCTATCTCTCACAGAATGATCTACGTGGTCCCCCCAGAGATCTCCAGGGGATTTTAATCTACATAGATTTCACACTGGCCAGTCCTGGTGGTGGAGCACCTCAAGCCATGTTTGCATGTGGGCACTATGTAAGCGTATGTATGACGTCTCTGACGACTGCAGAAGTAAACAGATCTGAACAGTGCACATCCAACTGAATTTCATCGAATGGAATAACAACAAACTCAACTAATGGCTGAAACACTTTTCAATTAAAGTGAACGAAAGGAAGTGAAAGTGTACTTACAACGGGGCCAGATGGACCTTGAGGACCCTCCCCACCCTTCAGACCAGCTGGACCCTGCAATCAAAGAGGAAAAGAAGGACATGAAGTAGTCGGCTCTTCACAAAACAGTGCTATTGATTTTCAAGTAAGCCCTTAAACAAAGGTCTATCAGTTCATCAATATGTGGTGAGTGTCAGAGAAAGCACTGAATGGAGCAGCACCAGATAAAAGCCTTCTTTCTAACCATGTACATTTTCCCTCAGTGAGGTTATCCCGAGATGCTCCTCTAAAGATGCTCTAAAAGAGGAAGTGTGCAAACTAGGATACGAGTTCTCTATGTTTTTGTGTTTGGAGAAAGTGGTGGGTGGGGAGGTTGTGGCTTCGTTCTCCTTTACAGAGGACAACTGTTTATTGGCCAGAAATCCCCTCTCAGGCACCCTCTCGTCAACAATAAAGTGTAATAGAATCCCTGGAAGCAATAAACATATTAAAGTGTCTGACTGTCTTTGTAAATGTAGGTGTATGTATGTGTCTGTGTGTGTGTGTGTGTGTGTGTGTGTGTGTGTATGTGTGTGTGTGTGTGTGTATGTGTGTGTGTGTGTGTGTGTGTGTGTGTGTGTGCATGTGTGTGTGTGTGTGTGTGTGTGTGTGTGTGTGCATGTGTGTGTACGTGTTATTGTCTCCTTGTGGTTGTGCAAGCAGACACCAACAGAACATACTATCATACATCCGACTGTGAAAAAAAAGAAGAAAAAAAGAATCCGTTGGATTCATGAATTTGGTGGATGGATTGGTGTCTGTACGTTGTGGATACTGTCAGTGTGCAGGTTTGCATAACGCAACCATGTGTATTTCTGTGTGTGTGTGTGGGGGTGGGGGGGTATTTGTATGTGTGCGTGTATGTGTGGCTCCCTAAAGGCACAGCACACATGGCAGTCTCAGTAATGAGTCTCTGGGTTGGCTGTGCTAGAGTAAATTACACCAGTAGAAAACAATCAGTCCTGCGGCCGCCTGCAGAGAGACTGACCTTGGAACCAGACGGCACAATGGCCGAGCCTCTTTTTTTAATGCCACACTCTCTAATTGGCAGCATTTCCCATTTAATAATTTATTAAGTAAATAATGCATACCATTTTTTTTGTACAATAAAACTAGAAGGTTTGCTTGAGTCCTTGTAAATTGAACCTGACTCACAATTCTTTTTTCTGTATGGAATACAGGACCATGATGAATTGGAGTGTTAAAACATTGTTACCGGCAGTGGGAAACAGTTTTAAAGGCATGCCTTTTAATTTATAGGGTGTCCCTTTGAATTTCCCCTGTGGTAGATTGATGGATTGAAATTCAATGTGTTTAATGAAGTCAACAGCTCTAGGTAGATCATTTGTGTAACACCACAACTGAGGGAAACCTTTGGTAAAGTAAACAGGTACTGCTGAAAGGAAGGTTGCGTTTACCGTGGCTCCAGGTAGACCTCTCTCTCCGGGAAATCCTCTCAGACCCGCTGGACCGTCTTTACCGGCTGTTCCCTGGGGGCCTGGATCTCCCTGCGGAAAGAACGACAATTAAGAGAGTAAGTGGTGATTCACTAGTTCTTGATAAATATATGTGCATGTTCATATTTCGCACATGTTCATATTCAAATGCTTAAATGTAATTTACTTTGTGCCCGTCATAATCTTTTAAAATCTTTGTTGTTCATATGCTCCAAGCTGTTTGCATGTGTATTTAAACCACATTTCCAAACAAACTGTAAATGCTGCTAAACAAACAAATCATAAATTACATCTAATGACCTACCACTTAAGATGCAAGGCCTATGTTAAACAATTAGCAGAGTGCTGTTAAATTACACCACTTGGGGGAAACAATTTCTGTGAAATAAACACAAACAACATAAAAAGGCAGTGAAGCCATTTAAGGTCTGCCCTGAGCTATACCCATGAGAAACAAACCCTGCCAATTAGTTTACAGTAACGTAAATTTTGAGTGTCAACATGTTGTACCCCATTTGCAATGCCACAGCAATTTAGTTCCCTGTTCTTTCAAACTTTCCTTTGCCTATTGCTAGACCACAGTTGACTTTTTCTGCACACTGGGAGACAGAGACGAGTGGGCTCGCAAAGTATAAGAGGATTTGGGCTTCTCTGCCAAGACCTCCAAGGAGCATCCCTGGAATACTGATGCAGAAACCCCAACGGAGCAGGGAGGGCTGAGCGCCGTGAGTGGCAGAGGGTTTGAAGCTAGCCGATGGACTAGATTAAACTGTCTCTCCTCGGCCAGGATAGGGAGCAAATGGAAGTAGGAGACGGGAGGGCTGACGACCGAGTGGCCCTGGGAGTCCGCTTTGAATAAGCCCATCCTTCCTCAAAATGGTCGCTGTCTGCTCCTAACAGCCACTCTATTGCCAATTTGGGAGATCACTTAACCACTCTCTGAATCTCTGCAAAATACACCACCTGCCAAACTACTAGCTAGGGAAGATAATGGAAAGAGGGGTGTGCACAAGGATCAGATTTGACATTGACACTTTGCATGTAATCCTTGTCTGAACACTGATGTCAAACAGAGCAAGCATATTTTGAAAGACCATAAAATGAGAATGTAATGAAAGCAAAATTCCAAGTGATGGGGAACCAGTGACATTAGTTGTCCCCGTCTTGGCTTTTACCTTGGCTCCTTCCTTGCCAGCAGCACCGGGAAGACCCTGCTCTCCTGGTGGGCCTGGGGGCCCGGGGTGGCCTCTCTCACCAATGGGACCAGTCTCTCCAGTGGGTCCCTGTTAATACATTGTGGTTGGGATATTGACTCAATCAATCGCTCTAAAAAATTAACTGTAGACTTTATAAATACATTTTGACTAAAAACATATACAAAGGGGTAAAAAATTCACCTGGGGACCAACAACCCCTCCTGGTCCAGGTGGGCCAGTCTTTCCTTGGAATCCCTGGAGGAAGAACACAATGGGTTATGGACTGCAGTGTCAGAATGGAGTCAGCCATTGGGTACTATAAACTGACTTTTCCACCAGCACACAAATGTAAACATGGGCATGTGAGCCCACAAAACTAGATTCATTACAAAACGTGTTTACACTAAGGTTTTGAGTAATTTTCAAAGTATTGTGATGCATTTTTGTTTGTTGCTCTAACTTACAATACCAGTCACAAGTACAGTTAAAATAATGTGGGTTACTATGTCATGTATGGCAGGTTCCTTATACTGACTGAACACAGTTGGTGAGGAATATTTCTTCCAGTTTAATAGCAGGGTCAAATGAAAGGTTGTTAAGACAAAGAAATTTATCATGGCCATTTTTCGCCTCACTTTTACTTACCACCTCACCAACAAGTGGCAAGATGAAGTATGACATGATCAAAAGGTCAAAAGGTGATCCAAATTACCTTGGGATCTCTGCTGCAATAATAAGGTTAGTGGACAACCAAAAGAAAATGCAGCCTAATTTTGTCACAGTCAATATATAGTGAACAAGTGAATGTGAAACCCAACAGATTAGACTAAACCATCAAACTAGCTAAACAGCTCTTAAGGGGGAAAAATCTATAAAACAGGGCATTGCAAGCAATTACACTCAAAACAAAGGGTTTTGTTCGCAAAGCAGATGCCGTAAGAAAACTAAAGAAAAACAATTGAACCCTCGAATGAGCAAGCTGTCTCCCTTTCTCAAGCACCCTCGATGTGCAGGAACCACACCAATTCCAACAGCTTTCACATCAAGTATCAACACCTTCCCTTTGGGAGGTATTGCTGCACAAATACAAGGCATCAGTCCTACACTGCAAAAGGGATCTTATGAGGGACCAGAAAATCCCAGCCAAAGACACAGTTCTACACATGGTGAAGTGGATTGAGGCTGATCTGCCAAAGATCAGCTGCAAATGGAAATGGAGGCAGACGTAAGCGCAGTCGCCCGTCCATTTGATTTGAAGCAGCTACTAAATAGAGTGAAAGACATTGATTTCCAAAGAATAAAGTTACCGCAGCTTTCATTCAAGCTTTGTACGCATATCCCCAATGAGCTAATGATCTACTACTTTAAAACAACATCAAGTGAGTGAACACAATAGAGGCCCATTAATGGCAGGAATCAATAAGCCGACACGGAGCACACCAACATCAAACACAAAAGGCAGGCTATAATTATGGGGCGGCCCATTGACTTAGCATTCAGAAAGCACTCAGAAATGGCAGATCTAATGAAAGAATGCCAGTCATCTTGCTTTTAGTGTACCTTGGATTTCAGTGGCAAACTGTGTCGTGTGTTTATTGGATCATGGATCAAAACTAAAGCAGGAGCCCGGAAACGGCACGAACGCTCAGGTAAAGGAACAGAGTCCAATCTTTATTTGCACTTCCTGAAGAACAACCTGAAAAGCTGGGGCCGGCGCCTCGGAGGATTTTTATTGCGGTGATCAATTCTCATATTGGACGCTCCTCGAGTCTGTTTATCAGGTAATAAATCTGCTCCCATAAACATCTTAATGAAGACTCTTTATCGATGTCATTTGAATAGCCGCGGAGGCAGTGCCGGCTACGTTTGTGTGAGAGTGTGGATGTGAACACAAGCCCCATCTAATGTGTCACCTGGGGGGTGGGGCAGAGTCGGTGCAAAGGGAAACGGTAATGATGTTCCGTCAAGCCTTTAGCAGACTTTATTGTCCTCAGATGCTGATGTCTTTAAGGCAGAGCATCGATAGGCGAAATCTAAGTCTGGGAATTATGGGAAGATACTGCTTGGGTCGGTGTTTCATAATGCTTAAACTATGCTTTTAATGATGCTCGATGCTGTTCTATCAACACGAGCCGCCTTTGTTCAAAGCCATAGTATCGCCTTTGGAAAGACAAAAGTAATATTGTGTATAAAATCACACTATAATCACTGTACAGCAAAACATTTGACGTGGTTGGGATAAGACAGACTTGGAGAGACTATTGGATGGAGGCCAATGGGTGTCCATGATAATTGCTACGTGCAACTTGATGTGTTCTGCTCTACAGATTGTGTCATGCTCTGCCGACATGAAGATATGGCCCTGAAGATCTTAGTCTACCAAGCAAGACCAGAGCTGGTTGGATTCAATTAATGCAAGGCTCAATGATTTAAAATCAGATCTCAGAGTCTGTTTCAAAGATGGCAAACTCAGAGTGAAAGACAAAATGAACAGACACCAATAGTGTTTACTAAAACTTTAGAATTCATGCAGAGCTCTCTTGTCAAGGATAGACGAGTTCCGTGTCTGGGGCAAATGTAAAATAAATTGTAAATAGGTGTTTATTCCCTGAGGCAGCCAAAACGTTAAACCCAAACGTTAAATACAAACAATGTTTTGTTAAAATGCCACTTATGCATTCCTGATCTGTCAGCACAATGTAGTACTAATAATGGTGCTGGTCTGTACTACAGAGGGAGCTGTCAACCTCCTGTTACCTAGGTAACATTAAAGAGTGTCAACTTGAGGAGGCACAAAGAGCCAGGTGTTGAAAGAACGAACATGCAAGGTTACCACCCTGGAAATTACGCGTATCTGTTTGTACATTTCCACACCTGGCAGGAAGTGACTTCACTAGCTGACTGACCATACGCTCAGGCGATTGACAGCTCAAAGAAGACATGAGGACTCTGACTCACCGTCTCCCCACGTTGGCCAGGGTGTCCGGGCAGCCCATCCTTTCCAGGTGGTCCCTGGGAAGACAAATAGAAGAAATTGAATATCTAAATCATCAAAAATACCCAGTTATTACCACATACGTACACCCAGGACCAGGTGAACACGGTAATAATCCATAAAAATGAATGGAGTGATCCATGTAAGGAAATTATTATTTGTCTTAAGACAGGTTTCTGGTATGATAACGTTTTCTTCCTGATAACATCTATATTAGTGATTTGCCCGCCAGAGTAGAATACTTGAACACAACAAGTTGTTATCAACCTTGATCCCCGAATAGAAGGTTACGATTCCCAAATTCCAAGTGGGGATATGCTTATAAATCCCACGGACCGATTATTGTTAAGGTGATCTACAGGGAATTCAGTTGCCTTTGATATGGCCTGCACTTACACCAAATCAAATCAATCAAAGGAAATGAAATGAACCTGAGATAGACAGATACTTACAGGGGGGCCCTTTGGTCCAGAGAAGCCAACGGGGCCCTGGGGTCCTTGAGGTCCCTGGTACAAACAAACAGTTATTCAGACAAGAGGATAAAAAAAGACTTTCATCCCAAAAAATAGTCCAATGTTCCACTCTTCTCATATTTTATGGAACATTTGAGGTGGACTTTTTTTTGCTTTTCAAAGGCTTTGCATTCTAGGACTTACTCTCTCACCAGGCGGGCCAGGCGGACCATCATTGCCTGCTGTGCCCTGCAAAAACACAACAGAAAGATTCATAAACAACACAAAGCCTTTTTTCAACACTTGTAGCTCGACAAATGTAGTGGCAACGGTCTTGTTTGATTGAATTTGAATTGCAAGGAAGCTTTCCGAGCTTCTATAAAGGAAACGGGTGGATGTTCTTGATGCTACTGATGACGCTTTACAGGTGGCATCCAAAAGGTCTGGAAAGTGTGATTACCTTAGGGCCTGGCTTGCCTGTTGGACCTCTTGCCCCACGAGCACCACGTGGACCCTACCATTGGAGACAGACAGAAACATGTCTCAAGAACCGGGTTTCATCTACTTACAGACTACTTACATCTTCATTTGTTTCATAAAACAATAATTAAAGGGGTATACATACCGTTGGACCTCTTTGCCCCCTTGGACCGGGTTTGCCCGCAACGCCCTATGAGATCAAAGAGGTATTTGAATTTAAATTAATTCCAAGTTAACAAGCCAAAATAGCTCTAGTTTTTTCCAATCACAGGTAGTTAATTAATATCAATCATCATGCCCCCAACTGCAATCTAAACACTTTGCCAAAAGTTCCTCTCCTGATCTTCACAGAACTTAAAAAACAAAGCCTGTGTCTCTGCTTCAGTTATCTCAAGGCCACTGAAGTCATTCATGAACAGTGCAGTCTCTGGCTCTTTTCTTTTCCTCCCCCAATTGATTTAGTGCTGATGTGTTTGTGCAAGCTCATCATACAAATGATTTTATAATGGGAATCAATTTCCTTTTGTTTGCGGCGTGATCGCGCCGTGGATTTCCTCCACCACCCGTGTCAGGTGTCGGAGCTTTGGGCTTATCTCTGTGTGTTTGTGGAAGTGCGAGTCGGAGGCGTTCTTCTTTTTTATCTTACCCTGGCTCCTTTCTCTCCATTGGCTCCGGGGAATCCAGGGAAGCCACTAGAGCCCTGTGGATCACAAAGTACCGGCGAGGAAGAGGAGAGGAAGAGGGTCAGTACAAACATGATAATGAGGCATGCTTTGCTGGAGATTAGTTTGCAGTGCTGTTGTTGCCTGTCAACCCCAATTATGATCTAGCTATAGGGTAACTCCATGGAGTATTGGCTGTTTATAACCAGCAGTACAAAGGCAGGACAAATAGAGAGCACTGATCCAAAACTTCAATAAAGGAACAACGAAACAAGGGGGCCTGGGAATGCTATACACATACAAACACACATAGAAACACACAAATGTACAGGGTACAGCAACATGCACAACATTTGGTTCACAACCTGTATTTTGATAAAGAAACACTGACAAGTGTGTAGTACAGAAACAAACGTTTCATAGTTTTATGTCAACTTTCTAACTTCGGCTTCTGCTTTGGGCATGGGATTCACTACTTACCCAAAGTAAATAATCCCTGGCTGCATTGTAAGCGTTCAAAAAACAATATTTGTTTTACTCATTAATTACAAAATTAATTTCACAATTTTCCATGGTGAAAATTCAATGATCAATGGACACAACTCAAACTTTCATTTTTTTAAAGTTTTTCCAAAACTTAAATCTGAACAATTGTTGGGCACATATTATATATTGACACACAAGCATGTACATATATATGCAGCAAAAGGTGCATAGAGCAGTTTGATGCATTATATTAGTGGATGTATCAAGAAGTAGCTTTAGGCCCTTCTCATGAACATTTGAAACCGAACAAATCATATCACATTTTTGAGTGACTGCAAGTGCAAGTATAGTCGATCATAGCTTTGATATTGGTTGATTATCTATCTAATGTTATGAAGACCAAACAGATTGTGCTGTTGATTGGGCAGTTGCTATTGGATTTTATGAGAAGATTTAAAAAAAACAAAGAATATACATTAATAGATAGGTAAAACATGCCTGTTGGATTGTTAGTGTGGTCTTTGTTGTGAAATGAAATATGACATGAATGTAATAATCTAAAACATTATTAACAAAGAAAGGAAAACGATCATCATCTTAGAAATGTCACTCCGTTTTCTTCCAACTTTGGTAAAAGTAGTTATTTGAAAGCAGAATGTGTACCTTTGGTCCTTGTCTTCCTGGATAGCCAGGTAATCCAGGCACACCAAGTTTACCCTGAATAAAGCAAGCACAGAGTTAATTGTGGACGCAATGCGACATCGGCGGTAGTCCAACCTCAGCGTGCTATTTAAAAGGAAAAGCATTTGGTACAACATGGAACTGAAAGGACTTTGGCATTGGCAGGAATACTTGGCATTAAGCTAAATCACACAAGTAAAGGGAACACAGCAGAAAGCAGGTTTACCTTCTCTCCAGCATTACCCATGGGGCCGGACTCTCCGTTGGGGCCCGCTCGGCCCTTGGGGCCCTCAGGTCCATCCTCACCGCGTGAACCAGCCAATCCAAACTCCCCCTTAACAATACAAAAGAGATAACAGCCATGGTTTTACCACATGAATGAGCATATGTCACAGTATTGAAGGACTTGAATTTGTTTGGTCCTTCGGTGGGATGTAGACTCACCCTGTCACCTTTAAGGCCCATGTCTCCCTTGAACCCTGGGAAACCATCCTCTCCCTGAAATAGAAAATATGTCATATTACCGCTGTTTTGATAGCTTGTCTTGTGCTACAACAAGATAAACAAAGTTTAGAAATGGACAATGCAATGGCAATTTATAGCTCCCTTACACCTCCCTAGTACATAGAAAATAAACCCTGCTGCCATCTGCTGGAGAGCCGGTGGTAAAATGTACTTACATTCCCGAGGCTACATAATAGATGTCGGACAAATTTCATCCTTGAGCAAATGATAATTGATTGGTGAGTGATAAACACCTAGTAATGCTTTTGCATTTTGTAATGCCTACGTATGCTAAAATAAACTTTGCATAGAATGTACAATGTAAAAAAAGGGGTTGACAACAGTCATTTCCAATTGTCAAAACAAAGTCTCAAATAGTTCACAGAATGAGACGAAAAATAATTCACGGCTTCAACCTTGTGTCACTCCATTCTTTGAGTTCTTTCTTTCTAGTCTGTCACCTGTCTGCTGCTTCCATACCTGATGTATTATGCAGCGTTGGGGGCGTCTGCCCTCAGCACTGAGACCATGCAAGTTTCAGAGCACGCAGTCACAGAGGTAAAAACACACACACACACACCCACACACACACACACACAAATATTCTCTCTTCATAACAAACACTCCTTCTTCAAGAAGTCTCAGAATAGTAAATTATTAAATAATGCAATTATAACACTGTTGTGAACAGTGTTGCCATTATCGAAACGGACCAGCCAGACCCAGGTTTTCTCAGTGGATTTTTCCCAACATTGATCTTATGGCAACAAAGCTAGTATGGTTTGCAACAGGTTGGCAGGTCAGACTAGAGAAGCAAGGCAAGCAAGCCATGCCATACTTGAGTTAGAATTCCTAATTAATGGATTAAATCAGAGATTATGCTCCACCTATGTGTAAGTATTCTGCAGAACTCAATTTGCATTTTCACTGTGTAACAGAAACAGAAGGGGCTTCATTATCAAATGCTGAGCTACCATACACTATCTTGTAAAATAAAACTTTTTAATAACTGTCAAATTACTCTTGGACCAATCATGTTGTGCAGTTGAACCGATAACCTTTCCATAAAGATGTGGTTGTGAGAGTGCATAGCCACACTTCTCGAATAAAACATGTTCCACATACCTAACTTAAA
>JAVQJS010038058.1:0-13322 GCA_036024795.1 Galaxias rostratus
TTTACACGCGTCCATTTTGCTAATAGCACACACACACACACACACACACACACACACACACACACACACACACACACACACACAGCCTGATTACACACATCTTTAATAGCACACACACACAAACACACATACAGATAGAGAGAGAGAGAACCTGAGTCCATACACACCACTATGGAAGCCTAAAACCAGCCATGAAAGTAAGGAGCACTTTCCCAAAGAAGTACTGAAGAACGCCAAACAGGGCAGGGACAGATTGAGAAAAAAAATCCTGGTGCCTGTTTGAGCCTGTTTGTGTGTGTGTGTGTGTGTGTGTGTGTGTGTGGCCCCTACACGTGCATTACGGGGGCTACATTAGGAGCCCGACTGCCTCTGGAGCAGGGGATTTTAGCCAGCCCCCCGCCGCTCCTCGCTGCCCCCCGCAAGGGGCCTCCACAGCTGCCAGCGCAAGGGGCCAGTCGGCAGCATTTTGAAATGCATTTCCTCCGCTACTTTCTCTCCGTGCCGCTCCACGCTAATAACATAATGGCAGGTGGGATGTCACTGAGTGGTGTAATGTGCCTAAGTCCTACGCAGCGTTTTAATGCTTTTATAATTGGAGCCCACTTTGCCGCGTTGTGCAGCGGTGGGTCGTGTGTAAAAAAAAAAAAAAAAAAAAGACAAACAGGAGTTATTTGTAAAAAAAATAACAATAAAAAATGTCGCCGGCAGATATGATAACTAGCCTTGGTCCTAATGCAGGGCTCTTTGTGAGAGGAGGAGGTGGGGGGGGGGGGGACATGTGTGGCTAATTGGGTTTGCCTGGAAAAAAAGACATTTAAAACACATCATTTCATTTTACTGTCCTTTTTATAGCACATTGTGTTTAGAACGAGGCGGGTGGGGGGCGGTCGGGGGGTGGGAGGGAGGGGGGGGGGGACGCCAAATGTGCACTGTGTTTCAAATCCATTTCGAGGTTAATGGTCAAGTTTCCGTCTTTCAAAAGTGGTTAAATCCCGCTGAAAGGATTCGTGTTAATTAATTGCGTAGTATGATTTTTCGTTTGAGTACCTGTAAACGTTTCTAGTTCAATCTGAAAATGTGATACATTTACTACGATAATTATTCAAAACTGTTAAGTGTAATTAAAAGTCCCGGAAAGCAAGTGGCGGAAGTTTTGTGGAGAGACACATGGCTCACCGTCCGTCTCAACATCTTCCCCGATGTACGATCAAATGCGAATGGCGGCGCTGGTGATTAGCGACGCCACCCTCCCACCGTGCCTCCCTTTCCCCCTCCGGACCCCCAGGACCCCCACAGCCCGTGATGGCTGCTGCTGGGCGGGCTCCTCTCTGGGACGCGGCCCTCCGGAACCTGTGACCCGGGCCCGCCAACGAAAGGCGGGACGGAGTGGACGTTCACGCCCGCACGAGTACCCTCGCCAGCGGGTCGTGTTGCATCACTGTCGCCGGGCAAAAACAGGTCCTCCGTCTTGGTCAACCCCCCCCTCCCCCCCTCTTCCTCCGGGACGCCTCCCCGCAGGCCGGGTATCTATCACGGGATAATGGCCACAGACGGACCGCGCTCGCTTTCCCGAGCGCGCTCAGCCGTCGCCGAGCGGAGAGACATGGCGTGCGGTACAAATTAGCCATGGCCCTGTTACTCCCGGACACACTGTTGCCCCTCCTTCTCTCTCGCTCTTCTTCAAACTGCTTCGTCTCCGCCGCTCGTCTCTCCACTACCCCTGGCCATCCACAGACTGAAAATAAAAAGAGCCCGCCGGAGGTTAGCGAAGAGGGGGGGGGGGTCATTTAGGCTCCTGAGCGGGTGCCCGAAGAGAAAGAGTTGTGGTATAATCGTAAAAGCTTTTTGCTGTTGTTGATGTTGTTGATCATTTAACCCAGGACCGCCGATCAATCATGGCGAGAAGCAGCTGTGGCTATGGGGGACGCACGGACACGCACGCCTGCACAAAACACCACGCCACACAAACACAATGCGACATGCTTTTTCCCATTTTCCAGTTTTCCCAGACGTATTGTGTGCGAAACACTTCTCATCAGGGAGCTTCTCTGTGTGTTCCTTGTTGTTTGTGAGTTAAGCCGCCAACATTTCAGAAGAAAGACAAAGCGCATTTTCAGCCCTCTCACGGCATGTCAATCATGTAGAAAGTGTGTTCACAAAACATGTTGTACCCACGGTGGGCCTACGGGTTCAAAGGACGTAAATGGACAAATGTTTGAATTTCAGGGAGAGAGACAGAGACATGGCGTGCCGAGATGGGAAGGTCCTGAGGCATTTCACACAGCCTCCACAGTGGACTTCAGCTTAGTCCTGGTACGGCATCTGTGGATCTGTGTGCGTGCGTGCGTGCATGTGTGCGTGCGTGTGTGTGTGTGCGTGTGTGCGTGTTCACTCCCTGAACCTGCCTCAGACACAGGCCCTCACACGGAGAACATCCATGGTAAATCGAACAGAAGCCCCCCTCTGAGATGGCCCTCCTCAAACGCACGCAGACCTCCTCCGCTGGCGTCTGATGCTCCATGCTCCTTCAGCACCTCCCCCCGGAGCCCCTCCAGGCCCTGCTCCCTGAAGCCCGCGCTTGTTGCATGGCCTGCCCGTTAAAACTGCCCGACGTGGAGGCGGTCGTGAAGGGGGGTGTGAGAACAGCGCCGGCGTGGCGGTCCCTGACAGCCGGTGGTGACACCAGGGCGCCAGGGGGCGCGGCGGAGCGGGGCAGCAGCCCGGGCCAGCTGGTGGTGGAGCCCCAGCCAACTGTCCGTCTCGGCTGGCAGCTTGCCCCCTTCCCTCGCCGCGTGCCAGGGGAGAGCGGCGACGGGGCCCCGCACCCTCCGACCAGCCTCGCGCCGGGGGCCATCACGGGCCGACGGGCCCCCCTGCGGCCCTCAGATGGGCCAAACGAGCCGTTATGAGATGGACCGTGAGGCCCGAGCCTAAGAGAGCCACAGCGGAGGGTGGCGGTGTTCCGGGTGGTTCCTCCGTGATTCTGAAAATGAGGCAACGCATGCCAGTGGGGAATGTGATCACTGGGCATTCAATGGTATTCCCCGATCAAACGGGGAATACGGAGCGTAGTCCTAAACAGAACACTTCCTCACACGGGCCAAACACACGCCCTAACTTTCCCGGCCCGACAGAAGCCGACCACCAGATCCTTACCGTGGAGGAGTGAATAATTCCCCGTCAACTCCTACTCTCTTCAGGAAACTAAGCGCCCGGGGTGGGTGGAAAGCCCCTTCTTCTTCCCTGCCGTCTCGGCGGATGAAATATTAAACCCATTTTCATTAGCTCGCCTCGCGTTCCCCCACTCCAGAGGAACGCCGGGGCTGGCGGTGTGGCAAACAGCGGCGTTTCCTCGGATCAGTGGGAGTTGAAAGCCGCGCCGCGCGGGGAAGTGGAGGAAGGAAGGAGCGGCGGGCGCACGGGAGCGCGGCGGGAATCAAAGGGAGCGGGGATGCGGGGTTTGTAGATAACTAGGCTTCACGGGGTTAGCACCGGGCCGCGGCCTGTTTGATGTCTACAACACCTTGGCGGAGGACTGAAGACCTGTTCTTACACACACATACACAGAGGCTCCAACATGGACACCCACACACCTGTACACACACACACACACACGGAGGAGGCGCAGACCCACACACACACGCGAACACAGCTCTCCAGGATGTGTGCACGCACGCTGAGACCACTGATCGAAACATGACCTCGAGCGCATCGACTTGCAGGGATGAGGATGCCCACAGACAGACAAACACTTGTAATGAAATATGCAACAGTGACAGGCGCGCATACACACACACACACACACACACACAGTATCCTCCATGCACACGCGAAGAAAACGGACGCCAAGTGAGCGCAGCAGACACAGTGTTGTCAGTCAGTGCAATGCACATTGACAAGCCCTCTGTGAGAGTAACGTCTCTGTCATTGTGAGTTCTCTCTCTCTCTTTCTTTTTTCCCCTTCTCTCTCTCTATCTCTCTCTACCTAATCGCTGTGTTATGAGTCTTAGCTTGCCTCTGAAACTCGACAACTCGCCTGCCATGTCGTAGACGGGCAGCCCGCTTACCAAGAGAGGCACATCTTCTCCACTGTGACCCGCAGAGTGGCACCATGTAGGAGAATAGCAGGAGGGAGAGGGGGCAGACGGACGGACGGACGGTTGGACGGACGAACGGAGGGAAAGAGACCGACAGAGAGAGAGGCAGAGAGAGGGACAAAGACTGAAAGACTGAGGGAAGGGGGAAAGCCGTTGGAACACACACCCGGGCAGGTAAAGCCTGTCACAACACATTGCCGTCCTCTTAATTAGGTCACTCTTGATACCCGGGAGTTGCCAGCGTGCCAGCGTACTGATGGCTGTGTGTCAGAGTGCCAGGAGCCTGCCGGGCCCCGCTGGCGCCGTATCAAACACCGCCGCTGCTGCCCGCAGACAATCTGGCACGGCCAGGCACACCGAGGCGAAAGAACACACACACACACTCACACACACACACACAGTGACGGCCCCTCGGCTAGCGCCTGCACCACCAGGGTGTAATTGGTATATTGGCCCTCTGCGGCGCTTTCAAAGGACGGGGGCCTAATCCACATGTGTACTATGAAATTGGCTGTTCTGTTCGCCAGCTCTGCCCTCCCTCCCTCCACGTCCAAACAACACCCCTCCGCCCGTTCCCTCGGCGACGCATTCCCATGGTGTGGGCTCTCGCTCGCCGCCGTCTGCCGGGGAGAACCTCTGGCCCTCTGCGGGGCCCTCTATGGGGCCCTCCTCCCTGCGCTGCCTTCCGTCAACGTGGCCCCCGGGTTTGACCACGCCGCGAGATGAGCGCGGCTAATCTCGGCTAGCTGCTTGGCTCCGGGCTCCTGCACGGGTGTGGAGTGAATCAGTGTTCAATCTGAGGGTTGTTTGGAACCAGACACATGTTAACTCAACGCACAAACACAAACACACACATTTATATACATATACTGTATATATATATATATATATATATATATATATGCACAGTGTATGTGCGTACATCTCCTTATCCTCCCCATCAACCGAATCCCACTGATCTCCTCATCTCTGCGTTTCCCCTCACATTCCCATGTTTAAGAACACAGGCATGCATTCTGCATGTTCCTCCCCCACCCCCTTTGTGTGGCAGCGTGCCTGCCAGCCACACTGGCACTGACTGGCACCGGGCTGAACCAACTCCAACTGCCTCCTAACCAGGGGGTGTGTGGTCTGGTCTAATTACGCAGACTCTAACTCCCGTGAAAAGGAGTGGCTTGGCCCTCCAGCTGTTGACCCGCGTTTGAGGGACCCTGTGCGGAGGGGCAGACCCTTGGACCGCTCGACACCCCGACCCAGACAAAGGCAGCCTCCGCCTGGCATGCCAGGATGAATCACGCCTGAGCCCTCCATGAATTAAACATGAGATCTGGAGGAGTTCTTTCAACAAACAAAACAAAAAAAAACCAGAGGATGTTTCCCTGCTCACCCACGCTGTTTTTTGGAGACTCGGACTCACTCAGAAACGAGGAGAAGAAGAAGAAGGGGAGAGGAAAGAAAAGAGAGGAGAGACGAAAGGAGAGAGGGGGGAGATGGTATAAACAGGTGCGGAGGTGAATTAGAAAGCAGTGCCCTCAAAGACCTTCTGAAGTGTGTGTGTGTGTGTGTGTGTGTGTGTGTGTGTGTGTGTGTGTGTGTGTGTGTGTGTGTGTGTGTTCACAGTCAGTCCATGGCCTAAAAGGGGTCTTCAAAGGGGTTTTTAAAGGCACTCTGGCCCTTTCCTGGCGCTACTGCTCCTGACTGGACCGGCTGTGTGAACTCCACTCCTCAGAGAACTCCACCCTCGGTCGAGCACCCTCCCCCCCCCCCCCCTCCCCCATGACCTTCACCTTGGGGTGACATAAAATGTTGGCCGTTAAATGTTCGCCTTTTTTGTTCTCATAAAAGCTTCCTCCTCCTAAGCCAGAGCCCAGTGTTTTCCTCTCACCGCGTGGAGAGCAGCACGGACATGGTGATCGGACGTCCACGTCGTCAGCGTCAGCGTCAGCCTTCCTCTTTCTCCTCTTCACCTTCGGCATCTCCGTGCCACGTCACTGCGACGTGCGACGGTGAGCCAGGGTGAGACCCCCACTTTGAGGCACCCCCCTCTTTCCGTTCCAACATTTTCAAACCCTGCCTTCCCTCCACGGTGCGATTGGAACGTGGCCCGTCAGGGAGAGCCCGCACAAACACACGTGACACAAGGCAGCACAACAGGGGAAGGCGACCCGTCACACACAGACACATGTAAACAAACGGCAACGACAACAGCCCCGCTCTGACTTCCGGGGCCTTTAAAACGCCACCTCCCCTTTCCCCTCACCCCTCCCTCTCTCTCTCTTCGCCCTGCTATGAATCGCAGGGCCTGTCGCCACGGTAGCGGTCAGAGGGGCAGGGGGATGGAAGGCGGGCCCCCGTCCATGAATGAATGATTCAAATAAGATGGCGGTAGAAGGGCCACCTGCCATGATGCCAATGAAATCCAATGGCCATGTGAAACAAAGGTGTGCCGGCCCTGGCACTGTCCCTGGGAAACCCCGCTTTATGCCTATTGCCATACACAGTTCTCAGCAAAAATGTCAGCGCGCAAAAGCTCCACCGTGACGTCACTCAACAGCGCCCTGGCTCCTCCCACAACGTTGTCGTTGTCCTCCCCTGCGCCCTGGGATCACCAAAGCCCTGCTAATTGCTGTGTTGATGGGGTTTCACTGTTGGAAGTCGGAGTGAGCACTGGGTCCTAAGGGTGGCACGTCGAGGAGGAGGAGTGACGCCGGCCAGACAGCTCCCGCCGCCTAGAACAAACGCAACATGGTGTTGTAGTTCTCCTGCTAGCAGCCATACAGGCAGAGTGAGAAGGCCGCCACCATAGCCAGGGCCATAGCCGTGTGATGGCCTCAGATCTTAGGGTCCCGTTCCACCAGGCCATGCTGTCAACCACCCCCAAGCCCCAGCCACTACCTCCACTAAGCCCCCCCCCCCCCCACCCCCACCCCGGCTGGTCCCACCCCCACCCCCACCTCCTCCTCCTCCAGGGCCAGGCTCTACCGGGGTCCGCGGGAGCCCCATTTGCCGTGACATATGGCGAACAAGGCAGGCGCGGCGAGCGAGCGAGCGGCCCTGTCTGGAGCTGCTGACTTAGTGTCGTCCCCCGGCGCCTCTGGCAGCGCGGGGACAGGAGGATGAAGGGGATGGAGACACAGGGAGAGAGGGATGGAGAGAGGGGAGTGGGGGGGCGGGAGGGAAAGGGGGAAGGAACGGGGAGGGATTGGTGCAGGAGTTTTGGCCCTGGAGACACACTGGCAGTGGTGAGATTAGAAGGGGTAATCAATCTCAGCGCGGAGCCGGCCAATCCAGGAGCAGCACCCCCCTTCCTTCCTCTCTCTCTCTGTCTTCCCCTCCCCCAACCCACCCACCGGCCGAGTAACGTGGCCTGCTGCTCAGGTGGGGGGTGGGGCAAGGGACCGAGAGAGAGAGAGGAGGGGGGCAAGGAAGGAGAGGAAACGGACGCAGTAAAGACAAACATCTCAAGGGAAAGAGAGAGAGAGAGAGCATGTGAGAGTGGAGGGGGAAGAAGAGAGAGGGATTCACACGGAAAGAGAAAGAGAGATACACAGACACAGAGAGAGAGAGAGAGAGAGAGAGACAGAGAGAGAGAGAGAGAGAGAGACAGAGAGAGAGACAGAGAGAGACAGAGAGAGACAGAGAGAGAGAGAGAGAGAGAAATAGAGAGGTAGAATGGAGGTGGGAGCCTAGCTTGTTGGGAGTCGTTTGTCCTCTTGCCGGCCCTGCTGGTGGACAGGGGAAGCAGCCCAGCAGCCGGAACACATCTGATTACTGTCACTGCTTGTTTAGGGCCCCAGCCTCCCCCTGTCACCTCGCCGGGGAGGCCCTGTAGTCATGGTGGGGGGGTGGGGGCGGACACCTCAGGCACATCAACACGCCAGAGCAAGGCAGATGGCGAGAGACGGGAGAGCAGGACAGCCCCGTGACCTGTCACTCAATCTATAGCCTGGCTTTGGAGATCTCGGGGCACGAGACATTTCGCACGCACGGTTTCAATTCGTCAATATCGTCGTTGGCGGGGTCGAGGTCCGGAGATGACTTCATCCCGTGATCCGGGCCAACACCGGCTCTAAACACCCGCGGCCGTCCCGTCAAACGTCCACGTCGATCTGTCCGTTAATGAGCGTGGAGACGGGGGCTCTTTTTGTTTGTGTAACGTCAACGGGCGTGATCTTACACCCCCCCCCCCCATCCCGTCCCCTGGATCCCGTAGAGCGGAGAGCAGGGCAGGAAGGTAACAAGTCACCGAGGACCAGGGCCCGTAGCTGAGATCCCTCTCCCCCTCACCTCGGCTAACGGCCATCGATACGGGAGAAAGCCCCCCCCCCCCCTCCCCGCCTCCTCCGCCAGGGAACCGACCAGTCCCCCTCCATGAGGAAGCTGTAACAACCCGAGAGGAGGAGGAGCACAAAAAGGTGTGAGACGGAGACGACGGGCGGATGTAAAAATGAAAAGGAAGGCACGAAACATCCCCACGGGGCCTTTTACAGATAAATGAAATCATTACACCCAACTCCCGGGTGACCGCCACCGTTTTATTTCATTCAGAAGGAAATAATTAGAGCTTTTCTGTGTGTGTGTGTGTGTGTGTGTGTGTGCGTGTGCGTGTGTGTTAGTGTGTGTGTGTGTGTGTGTGTGTGTGTGTGTGTGTTTCTCTCTGCGTCTTTAATCTTTAATCAGAGTGAACTATCTCCCTTTGGGTAGAAAGGTGCTTTATGATAACATTGGTAATTGTTATTGGTGCACGCTTCTAGGAGGCACAGCGCGTCAGGGTGCAGTTCACACGCTCGGCCACCAGGGTCGATGAAAGCCTGGCGACACTGGAGCTGCCTTGTTGATCCATGCATATGTATGGGGGAGGGCGAAGGGCCAGTAAGCGGCAGTGAGGTAGGAAACCTTGGTCTAATTGGGCCAAGAGGTCCAACGCCAATCCCAGCTGGGGCGCCGCGGGACCTTAATTACAAACAAACATGGCCGCCTATCGACGTGCGGCCGACGAGCAGTGGGGAGAGGAAGAGGAGGGTAATCTGGACGCACCCCAGGGGTCATCGGGGCACACCGTAAACAACATGGATTTATCCAAAAAGACAAGACGCGGAGGCAACGAAACGGAACCAGGTGAAGGAATCGATAACCAGGGCCCGAAAAAAAAAAAGAACACCAAACAGCCGGAAGGAAACAAGACAAAGTAGCATGCTTACAAACTGTTCAAAATGGACGACCCCCTCAAAAAAAAGAATAAAAAAAAAAAACGGTTCCCGAAAAATAAAATGTGGTTTACCGTGGAAAGGAAGGAGAGCCGAGAGCTCCTCCGTGGAGTGCTGAGGGTGGAAGGGCTTCTCCCTGCTCCCTCACCGGGTGGACAGGGACGTGGCTGGGAGCCACACACGGGGGCCCTTCTCCTTCGCCCACGCCGCCGTCTTAAAGAGGAGACAGCCATGACGGCTAAGCCGACGGATTGAGGGGGGGGGGGGGACGGGACTCGACACTTCTCCGCGTGTTTTCCTCTCGTCCGGGTCCAGAACATCCCAGGGCTTTTCCTGCGCTCCCCCCCAGCGCTCCCAGGCACCGGCATTAAACGAGCCGGTAATTGAACAGTTGTCTTCGTTAGTTCCGGTCCCGTAGCTCGCGAGTACCCGCTCATGGATTAACGTTTTACGCCAGAGCCGGGTTTTTTTTTTGTTTTTTTTTTACAAAAAGGCCCTGCTCCAGAAGATTAGCGGGGAGCGTCCCGGCGAGCCAACGGCGGAGGACTCACGGTGGACCCGCGCCTCGCCGCACGTTCCCGTGGCAACCGACACACCAAAGAGACACAACAACAAGGGGGGATGAAGTGGGCCGCCGAGTGTCGGCGAGCCAATCGACCACGGTCATTAATATTCCTGGTGAGCTGCAGAGGCACAGCACAAAGGCTTACCTGCAGCGCACTGGACTCGGGCTATCACTCCACCTCGTTTGCAGCATCCCTCCCCCACACTTCCGTAGGTGGACGTTGAAAACAAGAAAACACATTCAAAGCTGTATTAAGGAAGCTACACAATTAACAAGCAATTTTAATAAAGGTCCACTAATGAACGTGGCTCATTGCATCAATGCGATCGATCGTGCCTTTGCATCACGACCGAGGGATGCAATCTAAAGTTTGCGAGTGCGGGCACAGTCTGAGAGAGGTGTGTGTCGAACGGGAGCGTAAAAAGGTCTGCTTGAAAAGGAGAGAGCGAGGAGTACACAAATAAACAGCGAGCGGGCGGGCGGGCGGGCGGGCAGGCCAGACGTGGGCGCGGTGATGAGGGGTCAGACAGCATGGAGGAGGAGATAAAGGGGAATTAGAGGAGAGGTCCGTGACCCCCTCCGATAGCTCTTAATGTCAGGCAATTTCCGCGGATGTCGGGAAGCCCTCCCCTGCCAACCAAAGGCCGCGTCTGACCTCTCCCCCGACGGCGAGGGAAGTTTAAGAAGGGTTGACAAAAAAAAAGACGAGAAAAAACCCTCAAGTCTCACCCAAAGAGAGGAAAGAAAATGGTAATTTGACTCGCGGACGGACATTTTGCCGGTCCCTTTAAGGTGCATTTTAATAAATCTGTGGCAATTTGCATCTCTCGCTCCCGACCAATTATTAAAGCACGTGTCGGATGGAGGCAGCGTTTGTAGAAACTCAAACTCAAATAGTTTGAGAAAGAAATGAAGGAAAAAAAAGGAGAGGAAAGGCAAGAAAACAAAACGAGGCCACGATGAGTGGGCCAGGCGCTCTTTTGATTAGGCAAAGACTTCAGGACAGTTGTTCTCCTCATTTAGGGCCTCATTTGGGAATGATTACCTTTAAGTGCTCTTAGACGTCCTGCAGGAGTGGGAGCGGGAAGGGGAAGAGGAAAAAAACGTGCAGTGTCCCCGGCGTAATTATGATGATGGGTAACATGTTGGAACGGTACAAAAACGGTTGTCGAGCGCGTGCGGCGAGCACTGTCAGCCCCAGCCAACTTCAGCCCCTCGCTTCGGCTGACATCAGACAAATAAGCAGATAAAGTGTGGCGCTTGATGGAGGTGGGGGTGGAGACGGGGGGTGGGCGGGGCGGGGGTTGGTGGGGGTTGGTGGTGGCGGTTGTGATCAAACCACACTTTAAATACCCCCCTTCCACACACACACACACACACACACACGGCATCTCAAACACCTCACATATGTCTTACCTAGCAGCGCAGACACCTCTCTCCTCCCCGCCAAAGCGGTTTCCCGGGAAAGTCACAGCTTCGCGGAGAGGAAACGGTCGCGCCGCGCTGCAGCAAACAACGCCCCGGAGCATAAAAAAAATACACAAAAAAATGTATCGCGTATGAATATTCAACAGTAGGATAAAAGCTGCATTCCTCATTTTCACCTTTCTTTCTTTACTACTTTGCAGATTGCGTTTTTTTTTTTAGGTGCTGCTTAATTAATGGGTGAACCAAGGAGTGTGAATTTGTTTGTGGGCCAATATGAAGATGTAGATGGAAGTCTAGTCTCCTGTTCGCACCGTTGAAAGGAACACTAATGCCCTGGTCATAAGGTCGTGCTTCCAAATGGCATGTGCTACGTCTTTTAGTTTGTTTCCAAGCAATAATTCACGTTGAATTTTTGAAAGACTCACGTCATACTTGTTCTTTAAAATCAAATCAAATAAATACAAATACATTTAAAAAACATAAAAAAACACATTATTAAGAAACATACTGTCTCCAACTCCTCCAAATCCCATTTTGAATGGACACCCCAACCTGGGATACTCCACCGCCTCCTCTCCTCCCCACTCTCTGTGAGAGCTGGTTTAGTTAAGCCCGGCACGCGTGCGGGTGAAGTCAGCTCGGAGGAGACAGACGTTGTCCACCCACCACCATTATCCCCTCCGCTTGTTAAACGGGACAGCTCACACCCACAAACTCCTCCGGCACGGGTGAAAAATCCCCCCGCCTCGCGCAGATTTGTTTCCCCCTGACATCAATCGTTGATCCTGTAATTTTCCCGACCTTTCCGGGCTTTTCCCCCCAGTGCTTGATGTGCTTTTAAAATGTATGTCTGCCATTTGCCTCGGAGTAGACAATTGGGTGTGCGAACGTGAAATGGAGATGAAAAACGGCTGGTAGCGAGGGCTTTTGCGGGCTAAAGGGATACGTAGTCGTAGCTTCTTTTTTCTCCAAAGGTACACAGATACCCCCAGGAATAGATTTACTGGCCTAGAATCGGTTGTCAGGATTTGATACATTCAGAAGTTCTGCGGAGAGAAGTCTAGACAAATTCATGCATTTGTGATCTGTTTTCTGTGCCTCTGTGCGTGCCATGTTAGTGTGTGTCCCTCTGTGTACGTGTGTGTGTGTGTGTTTATCTTTGTCTTTGGTTGTGTTCCCCGGGTTTTTGCGCTTTGCGTTTTTGTGTATGCTGGCTGTCTACATGTATGTCTGCGTAAATGTGTTTGTGTTTGTGTGTGTGTGTGTGTGTGTGTGTGTGTGTGTTTGTGTGTGCGCGCGTGTGCGTGTGTGAATGCGAGCGTGGGTCGCTTAGCATGCTGCCGGCGGGTGAGAGGGCCGGCTGGCAGGGCAGGGCCGTAGGAGACAGCAGCAGAGTAATCAGCCCAGCAGCACAGGGCCCCGGCGCTGGCTGCCTGCACACACCCCTCCTCCACTCCTTCATTTTCCTAATGATCCACAGCGCAGTGGGAGACAGGTAGCCGTGTCGGTTGCCAGACCTCTGCCTTAACCCCCACCGGGGGCAACGCGGACGATGTTTTGTTATTCCTGCTCGCTCGAACGGATGTCAGGACGTGGCCTGCTTTTATGGTGCTGTGGTGCTTTACTTAGTCGGGGTGTTCATCAAGATCTTCGGGTCCAGGGTTTTTTATTTTTGGTGTGGGCGTGTATAATTTATCTTTGATTTACTTAACTGAATTATAGCGACACACTTGTGACCTAAAATCCATGGCGCTACATATACCCGTATTTTAAACGTATTTCCCCATTAACAAAATTGTTGCCATGCTAGGTTGTAAGTAGCCAATTGACCACCATTTAACCATGTCACTAACCTTTCCACAACGGCCTGAGCCATGTCGCTAATGGCCACTACTCCTTCACCCTCACGCATAGCCTTTTATGCTGACCACCGCTCATTAAATATTTCCAGGGGGGGGGGGGGGGGGGGGGGGGGGGGGGGGACGGGGGGTTTTTTTTTGTGTTTTTTTTTTTTAAAACGATTTT
>JAVQJS010038067.1:0-10940 GCA_036024795.1 Galaxias rostratus
TTGTTAATTGGTTGATTGCGCTGATTGCCTCTGATTTGTTTTCCAACAGTGAGCCTGGGGTTTTAAAAGGAGGCGGGAAACCGAGGAAAGGGAGCGCCGGTGGAAAGAAAGAAAAGCACGAACATTCATAATAAAGAAATAAAACAAATAAAGAAGCACGAGAAGTGCGAAAGCAAAAAGCTGTCCCGCGTATTGTGTCGACTTAAAGAGGGGTGGCACTAGCATTGCCACAGTAACATATTGACATTTTCACACACACATTTTCTCACGTCGTTGCTAATGGTAATAGGGACACTTCGCCTCATGACGCATGCTAATAAACTACTGTTTCTCTTGTGTTTCTGTTTTTCACATTTTAACACAACTGATGCTGTTCTCATGGACAGGGAATGCTAAGCAGTACACTGGCCCTCTCCTGCATATGTCAGCACCACCAGTCTCCAAATAACATGAAATCAGAAGCGATTTAAAGGCTCAAACGAATCGATTCTTGGAGTTGATACCATCGACTCCCATGATTAGTGATCGGAATCGGAATCGACTCCACACAAACAGCCCCAAGGGAGGCTTACCTTCACCTCCGCTCGGTGAAACCAGATTATAAATTTCCGATACGTCTCTGTGTAACCGGTGTAGGCTCATTATAGAGTATTGTGTTTTTTTTGTCCTGCTTTGAGAAATAAAACAGCATACAGAGACACACAGTCTGGAACACGTTGTATGAGCTCCCAAACACGACAAGACAGAACATCACGTTTGGAGCGGTCGTGTTGTTCTCCTAAAGGCTCGAATGATTTATGTAATTTGAAGCATGTTGAAGTAGGAGCTGCCACACATAGACAATTAGCCCATGTGTACAGCATGTGCATGTAACGTGCTAATGTTCCGGTGTGTTGAAACACAAGATGAAAACATCAACAACAACAAAAAAGCATCGTCTAATGCAATCACTCTCCAGACTACAGCCTTTGACACGGCCGTCCATTTGACATCAACCCAGGCGGACTGTTGCCGTCTGATACGGCCGAGTGGACCATACCCGCGTCTGACTGGGGCGTTGCATTCGCTTCAAATAAAGACAAATGTTGGAAGCCTTTTCAGCTTACGCAGAGCCTTCGAATTAGTTTGGCCATTACTCAGGGACTGCTTCGGAACCTTGTTTTATTAAGTACGTTTTATTTCTTTCCTCCTAATGTACTGCAGAGCCGTGGCCATTTGGAAAAGCTGCTTAAGCATTGCTGGATGATATATTCAAGTCTCCTGGTTATTTGTTTATTTGTTGACACAGGCCCAGACAATAAGCAAGTGGTGGTAACGTTTAATATAATCTGGCAATCCCTCAGGACATCCATATAATTGTTTTGTTCCATTTTTTTTTTTTTTTTACTTTTATGATTCAATTTAAATTTCACACTATTTACAATGAATGTCTTTGCAGAGTAATGTTTTCATAAGGGTTTATACGTTTTAAATTAATATGAATTTATTTAGCATAAATACAGAGTGTGAAATTAAAGCCACAGACACTATGGTGGAGAGGGAAAATAGGTTGCTGCTTGTTATTATCTGTAATAAATTAAGCGGCCTAAGTTGTTTGGCCTGCCACAGAGCCATTTCAAAAGAACATTAGACTAACAACCCTTCTCTATTCGAATTAAACAAACAGAGAGATCGGACTGATTGTATTTATAATTTTATTTTAGATATGGACCATGATTACACTGAACTAGACAGTGTGCGACCTGCTGTGCTATCAAAAGCCATGACTATGTATGATGTTGTGATTTGACTGCAAGTGTCTTAATTCACAATATATTAATTTGTTCGTATAATTTCTTATATGTGTATGGAACATACATTAACTGGTGCATGCTGTGGTGTCTGTATGTAATAAAGGATAAAATTACGAATTTGTTCAGTGCATCAAAGTCGGTGTTTGAGTTCATTCAGGTCATTGATTGATGTCAGTACATGCAGTGTGTGTGTGTGTGTGTGTGTGTGTTCGTGTGTGTGTGTGCATGTGTGTGTGTGTGTGAGTGCAAGAAACGGTGACCGAGAGAAAGAGCATCACAGAGAGATCCAAAATGCCGTCCAGCAACGCAGAGTGTACGCTTGAAGATAAGTTCTGATCTTAAGTGGATTAGACAGCGCGCAGGACCGTCCCGATTCATGCGATAGTTACAGTCAACACTCTTTTTCTTGTTATTCACATCCGAGAATGGTTGTCATCGTGAGTGGGCACAGCTGTTTGTAGTAGAACTCTGGGTGTAATAGTAATAAGGCACTATCGGTGCATTGAATTAGTGTGTACGCCTGCATTTCTTCACGCTCAGAAATCGCATTTACTGGCTAGAGCGTGTCATCACGCCTTCAAATCAACAGCAGCTCGACTGCCTGCATAGGGAATAAAAATGTTTGGTGTCGCTTTGCCGTGTCAAAGATGTTACGT
The DNA here is from genome assembly GCA_036024795.1 of Galaxias rostratus. Lineage (NCBI taxonomy): Eukaryota > Metazoa > Chordata > Actinopteri > Galaxiiformes > Galaxiidae > Galaxias > Galaxias rostratus. The sequence continues at coordinate 2,450 of JAVQJS010038067.1, forward strand.
GGGAGCTCTTCCTACAGGAAGTTTGTTACATGCAGGGACTGCCGTGAGCGTATGGATACCATGCGAAGCCCTGATACGTTGGTGCAAAGGATGTCACGCGGAAGTGTGAAGACGTGTTTTGACTTCAGCGATGGTAATGAATACTACATGAACGCATGCTGTGGTTTGGCCCCTCGTTTAAACCTCAGAGTGGGCACAAGTTGCGCTTTAACTTTGTGCAAGTGTTGATTAATTCATGAAAGGGCTCCGTCAAGAGAAAAACAACAAAAAAAGATGTGTAAAATAGTTACGCTTAAGTGAATTGTGGTTATGTACAACGTTCAACAAGTTTTCACAATATTGGACTGCGGGCAGTGGTTTGATTGACTGGGGACATGGGACAGTGTGTTTATCAAGTTGAGTCTTTTCGCTTTACCGTCACAACATAAATTGTGTAACAATTGAACAGACCACTGAAAGCTGTATTTAGACAATCCTAAATTGATATCGCTGTTGCTTTCGTCATTGTCCACAGCCCTCTTAACAGTGCCAAGTTCAATTTAACTTGAGTCGGTTAGGGCTGGTTCCTGAACCCATTATCAATAGTGTACAATTACTTTACAACTTCCAACTAGTATGGAGTCAGGGGAAAGGCTTCAGCCGAACTCCCTCTGAAAAGTAAAGTCTGCCATGACATTCACAAATCTGGTAATGTATCCTTCGGTGTAATGTCCTGAATCAAAACAGGTCGTTTGGATTCTGTTCCACATGTTTACTCTACGATTAGGGCTCTGAACGAGCCGACACGGTAGTCTGGGATATGCCGCCTGAGCACAAAGCACCTTTTCTCTATTAGTCGGGGGCCATCATCACTCCATCAAACGTCTCGGATGACCCGAGCACGTCTTCCGCTGAAGTTGTTGGGAGGTCCTCCGTGCCATTACTTTTCCCATATCTCTGCAGCGAGACACTTCTCACAGGTCTGGTCAGCGAAGCGCAGGGCTACACGCAAAGTCCAATATCACCTTCCCATGCCAATTTGAGACAGGGAAGTGAACGCTGATTGGTCCTTCTCGCTCTCTGAGACTGACTGGCTGTTCCGGGCCCCTCATCAGCCTGCTATCAGCGCTAGTATGTTTGTTTCCCCAGAATTCCCCTGTTGACTCCTAACCTTTAGTGGGCATTTAATATGCTGCCTCTCCTCCCACTCTTTGGCAGGCAGAATGTCAGTCTCAATCTCTCCTGACATTTCTGCTGGTGATGCTCTGTTATGTGACAAAATACAACACAGGTCTCTACACGCTACACCCCTCCCCCTTCCCGCCTTCCCCCACTAAGTCCTCTAGAGACAAACAAAAGCAAACAACAGTATTTCAGTGTCATAGCAAACGGTTACAACGGCAATGTTTAGAATCAAGCACATGGGAGGAGAGAAGAAATATTTTGTTTATCTAGAAACCCCAAGGCCATTTGAACATAAAATGTGTACTTTGAGTCCGCAAAGACTAGACCTCCATTCTCTTGTCTTTTATAGCAACCCAGGAATAGGAATTAAGGGGTTGTTGGGTAACTCGACTACAGGCCAAGCTGATTTAAGAGAGTGCTAGAGTTGTTGGAACAAACCGATGGAAATGAGGACGTTGCTTGGATCTCTTTCTGCTGTAATTTGTAAACCTTGGTTCACGGTTTAAATGCATTGCAGCTGGAAGTTGGCGTCACGACTTCTCAGAAAGAGTTCTTTAGTCTTTTCTGTTGATCCCAAAGCATAATGACCATACATTCTCCCCCATCGGATCAACAACCCTTTTATTTTAAAGCTTTTTTTAGACCTAGGCATAATTATCGCATTGCTTTTTCCTCAGCCATTATAATTTCTATGTTGTGCGTGTTTGCTGCCATTTGCACCATATCAATTATATTTTTTAACCCGACGGAAACCTTGTTATTTTTTCGCCACATTTACCATTGCAACATTCCTGACATTTTCAGTATTCCTTCTTTATCCTCGACTCGCCGTCATTTTCTGTCCATGCTTTTCATTCGTTTCTCCTCCTTTTGAGGCTCGAGACGACGGTTAATTCTACCCAAACATTTCCCTCCCAAACTTTTCTTTTCCCAACCACTTGGTCCAAACGGTTTTGTGGGTGCATTCTGCGTGCGTTCACCGTCCATGTATTCCCCTTCATGTTGTGACACCAGCCCACTCTGCTACACCGCTCCATCCCTCCCCTCCCCGCGGGCCTCACAGTTGCCCCCCCCCCCCCCCCCCACCGACGCCGCCTCCCTCTCCCACTGAAGGTCCTGTGGCGCGGTGCGTCGGCCCGTGAAGCCGGTGTGCTACAGTACATCCTGTTGATAGGGAGCGTCCCGTGCATCATCACTCCCAGCTGCCTGTGGGTTCAGCTGGCTCCGTCTGGCCCATCTGTGTGATCCACTGCCAGATTACGGGGGCTTGGCACCGCAAAGCTCCATCCCTCTCCAAATCACTTGCCAGGAGAAAGGAGGCAGGGAGGCTGGACCGAGAGGTACAGGGTCTGATACTGGACACACTACACTGCCTGCTCTTGCCACATTAAAGAAGGGCTTGTGTGCTCGGCGCTGCTCCTCCCCTGGCAGTGCTCTGCTCCCCTGCATGGGGAGCGGCTAGAACGTTGCGTAAGCATGGAGCGAGGACTTCTCCCAAAAGGAGGAGCGGCAGGTGCGGATCGTCACGTGGGTGCCTAATTCAGTGTGACATTTAAATGCCACGACTACCATTGATATATGGTGGGGAGTGCCTCCGGGCGTCTCACCTACTCAAGGCGTCTCTGATGTGTCTCGAGCACATCTCTGATAGAGAACACATGTAGAGCATGCGGGTGCACGCACGTGTGCGCACGCACACACACACCAACAGTCACACTCTCACGCACGTGCACACACTCATACACAGAGACATACATTCTGGCTATTTCTCTCTCTCTCTCTCTCTCTCACACTCTCTCTCTCTATCTCTCCCTCTTTCTCCCTCTCTCACTCTTTATTTCTGTCTTTCTAACAGGGGCTCACACTAAAGCCCAGTGAGGTGCAGCCTTCCATCGTTCCACATGGCTGAGCACTGTGTCCGCTGCCCTCCGGTTTAGCTCCCTTCGTAGCCGTGCAGCGGGAGCGTGACCCAGGTAGACCATGCAAAGGTCAGAGCCCAGAGAGCATTCGGACGATGCGTTCTGACCAGAGGTGTCGAAAGCCTCGAACGAAAGCTCGAGATGTGTCGACAATCCGACCCTGGAAAGCCTGGAAATGTGACAGTGTTAGAGGATTTGTATCACCCTGTCGTTTTTTTCCCCCGAGATAACAAAAAACAACAATGAAGCTGCCTGGTCTTGACTGAGAGAAGAATACAATTCATTTACTTACCGTGTGCAACATGTTATTTCCATGTGCTACGATTGTGTACAATCTAAAAACGCACTTCAGTAACATTGTTGATCTTTATAGCCTTCATGTAGGAATTCTGTTTCACCACCTTACTATATTCCACCAAACAGAAGAAACCCAAAATTAACAGTTAAGAGTCTGTCTCTGAGATTGTAAAGACAACGTCACACAGGGAATGTTGTGAAAAAAGATGATCGAAAAGGGAACCTGTCAATGATACAGACGAAGAATTACAAGGGTTCACCTCTTCTAACCTCGGAAAATATTTTTATATGGATGAATTAGCTTTACGCCACCGGCCATTACAGGGTCAGCGGTCTGCGGAATTCAGGCCAAATTGTGATCATGTGGGCAGCGCGCTTACGTTCAGACGTTCCCTCGGGGGAGCTCCATCGGTGGTGAGCTTCTCACAATCACCGTGTTCTCCGTTAATGATGCAGACCAAGGCCCTTTCAGACTGGGGCTTTGGTTTCGCCCACGTTCCCACGTACCATTTCCTCATCATTGAGTTTTAATAGCTAATACAACTTTGTGCAAGATGTCACCACTTAATGGAACACGTTTGATGTCATGTACAAAGTCTGGCCCTGGATGTTAATAAGGCTGTTAAGTGATAATGAGAGAGAATATGGCTCAGTGAAGGTGCTTAAAAATCTACGATTGTGAGGGCCTCGCCTACCCCCTAAAGGGAGCAGAAACCCCTGTTAAATGGATTACACCCTCCGTTCTCTTTCAGAGGAAAGATAATCTTCTGGTGCAGTGGTTGAACTATCTTTTCGGGGTCGGTAGCCAGGGTCGTGGTTGGAAATCCACCCCAGGAATGTACCGGGCTCTGGGGTTCCACATGGCCAAGAATAAGGAGTCGGAGATATAAGATACTGCAGCCACTAGGGGGATTTTCCATCACATCCGACCATTGGGCTGGGTTGCTACGACAACTATTGCCCCCTGGGGTATTTGGCCACCTGGGGTTTAGTGAATGGTTAATTGCACTGAACTGATGCGTTTTTACTAAATAAGGGTGGTCTGGAGATAAGACACAGGAATATAGGTAGGGGGACTACGTCTCCCACAATTCCTCTGATGTTATCTTACTGTCTGACCAAGCGTAATGGGCGACTCCTCTGTCGGCATACATTTTCGTCATTCACCTGCAGATATGTGACCTGTGTGCACATACTATTCCAGATGTGTTTAAGAGCAGGGGAATGAAAGCTCTCAAAGTTTTTCTGTTCGCGCACAGCTTCTCCCTCTCCGGAGATAATCTCCACCACGTTGATGAATGTGGTCGTGTCACACCCAATCGGAAGTACGTATGTCCATTACTCTGCAAATCAGACCATGGAATGAGTGGAATCAAATGTGCTTTCCGACTAACAAGGAGAAAGAAGTAATTGCTTCAACTGACGTATCAAAAAACCCTTATATATATATTTATATATTTTTATATATATAAATTATAATACTACACAAAAGAGCCAGTGGCTAGACAGTGGAGGAATAGCAGGGAAGGTCAAATATAGTACAGGTTTGAAAGCCCATGAATTACCGAGAAGAACAGGTTGTTCTAAGTGCCTGAGTGCTCTGCATGACTTGAGTCCCACCTCCCTCACTGTCGACGTTCAAACAGATATCTCCCTCTACCTCACCTCTCAGGGTGACCGGCTTGTGAGCACACAAACAAAAGGATTAGAGAGCCACAGTGACCTGAGCGGCGGGGTGCGGACGGCGCGGCACTCACCTTGCTTCCCGTTCCCGGCGTCAGCCCTTGAACCGGGGGGCAGTGTGAAGGGCGTCGCCCCCCTTTCCCTCCGGAGGTCTCGCCGGACGGCGATTCCTGACGGCGCCGCCGCTCCGGTATCCAGCGGTGACGGAGGTGATTAGCAGAGGACAGTCAGCGGAGGAGAGCCCCCGCACGCCATTCATGTTACGGCCTCCCTTTGATAAGCCCGCGGTTCGAATGGACCTTTTCGGGTTCGGGCAGCTCCAGAGCTAGGGGGGGTCCCCTTGTTGAAAACATAGCTGATGTATTTAAATTTTCTTCCAGTCATCAGAAGTGCATGAATAACGCATTGTGTCTGCGGGAGGAGTGAGTCGGGGGCAGAGCGGATGATTTGGCGGGAGAGACGAAGAAGCCGATCTCAGTTGAAGGAAACAGAGATGCCTTTGGAATGTTTTGGTCTAACTACGCTTGTAAAAACGCCCTAAAGCTGGCAGAGGATGCGAGCAGGCCACAGAGGGAAAAGACCACGCTGGTTTGAGACGTAGATTCGTCATTTTCAAACGGACGATTGGGCACCTCTTAGCTCGACCCGTCACTCTGTGCTTTGAGCGTTCCCCACACCTGTCGCACTGGTAGGCCATTAGCACTGAGGCTTTTTATTTCCACATTTTTCTTATTTTTATTACCACAGTATTATTATTATTGTTATTGTTTGTTTCGTCTCAGCTTTGATTGATATCATCCCCTCCAGCCACACAAAACAAATATAACATGAACGATTAGATGTTGGCCTCTGTTGCTCCTGCGGGCAGAGACCTGCTTTGAGACCAGACACTATTATACTTCTCATTTTGAATAAAAGTGAGCTGGCTGGGAAAGAGCAAAGCAGGGATTACTTGCCCTGGAGGAAAGGAGTTCCACAGTTGAGCTTTCAAAAGGAATAATTTCCCCTTCGATCAACAGACTTGGCAACGGCTTTTTAAGATTATTGGCCTAATGGACATTGAATATCTAAGTCCCGATCCCATGTAAATTATTTTAGAGGCGAAAGATCATTCCTTCATTGAATGAAGCCAGGAATAAAAAAAAGTAATTGCTTAGTAAGTGTTTGACTTCAGGCAGTGTGGGCAGACGAGGGGCTTGGTTCTGACTGTGCCCGCTTTGATTCCCACACTCAGTCACCTTTTCTGCCACTCATATTTCATTTGTGAGTAGATCATTGTGAACTGCACAACATTCATACTCTCTAAACGACTGTCATAAGAAAGTGACCAATATATCCTTTAGTATTTACTGTCGATCAGGGACAATTGCTCCTACTATCCACAGACACCACCATACATTTGCATTCTTCTCCCCGACTTTTGCTTTGCCATTTCCCGGTTTTGACTTATCCTCTGCCTGGTCCAGCTACTCCTCCACCTAGTCCACTATTCCGCTCCCTTGTCCAGCCATTGTTTTTCCATCAGCTCTCCCGTGTGTTTTTCTGTGTCCACAAAACATAACTAAAAAGTGTACGTCCATGTCATGGAAATAACTTTAGTAACTTCATGGCTATGTATTTGACAGACATTTGGACTCAGATCTGGTGGGTTTACTTCACACATTTTTCAGTAAATCAACTATTTCCCAATGTTCCAATGACACATTCACTCCAAAGAGTTCATCGGGTGTTTCAAGAACGTTTTTGAGCAGCTGTCCTGGCAGAAATACAGGCTTTATACTCTATTTGAGGTTCTAAACATTGTACTGTAGTTTCTTACACACTGTGAAATAATTTGCAAATAAGAAAAAAAAAATTATATTGGGTTACCTTGTATGTTAAGACTATTTAAGCATTTTGGAAATTATGTTAATTGATTGTATATTGTGTGAAAAAAACACGGTTTGAGCTAATGGTACATTGTAATTGGCTATTGTAATTAAAAACTGTAAACACTAAATAGATAAATGATAGTAATAAGAATAACAATAAGAAGAAGAAGAAGAAGAAGAAGAAAAGCCCTCAATGAATGGACATGGAGTTTCACATGACACCTCAGCAGACCTCGACCGTACGCCACTTGAGATGTGATTGAAGGCCTGTTGTTTTTATGCCCATAAATACCTGGAGCAGTGGGAGTGCACCCGGCTTTATAGGCTGCCGGCTCCCTCCGCTAGCCAAGCTTTACAGGAAGGAAGGTGTCATATAAACACGGTCATATACCAGCCTCTCCCATAAGCACCGGCAAGCCGCTACCGGCCCCTTTAATTCCTTTTATCACGAAGCAGCAGGGGCAATAATCCCCCTGTCGAAACGATGGTGAGAAAGAATGGAGTAGCGGGAAATTATTTCGAAAGTACGAGTGGCGGACATGAGCGTGGTGCGCGTTAAGCAGATGCGCTGTCAAACCACTTTAGTTGAAGATTATGGTGGATTTCTGGACATAGATACCAATGCCGTATGCGTTGGCTATTACGTTATTTCTAGAAGGCCGCAAGCCTCTTCGCAAGGTCATCTGGCTGATTGAAAATAAGGGAAACAAGCGGTGAATGACATGCTCTGGCATCACTTCAGAACTCCCGATGCCGATGAGATTTATGAAAACCGTTACGCAGTGATGCTTCCACCCGTGTTTTAATGTATGCTTTCACTTAAAGAAAGAGTTGAGTGAATAAGTCGTCCCTCCCACTTAGGACGTAAGAAAACACAGCTGTCCAATAAATACACTCCAAGGACAAGCACGGCTGTACATCTGTTCTTATTCCGCCTGTCCCATTAAGCAGGACTACCCGGTTTGAGTGATACATTGTAGTGAATCATAAGTGTAATGATAATAAAAAAAAACGTGGGAAAAAAAACTTGTTGTGTGAAAGCTTTACACAGGAGAAGCAGATAAATAGAAGTGGCAACGTGAAGGTGAGCACGATCCATCAGTCTCTGGCTGCTGCATTACCCCACACTACTGGAGTGAGAAAACAACAAAAAAAGTGTCTGAGAAATAGCTTTACTCCCCAGTGAATATTTCTGGTCAATCACAGCATGACGTTGTGTGATCTCTTAAGTCAAAATGTGTGACTCAGCAAAGAGGGAATTTGTTGAAATACTGTGATACAGTGTTTGACAGCTTGGATTAAGTTCATTCAAAGTGTCGTTTTGATTTACAGCGAATTAATTCAAAGATAGATGTCGAGGTCTCTTGGTTTATTTCATATTTAAATTGTAAATGTGTGTCAAATCTAATGAACATGATTCAAGATGCCAGTCTGCTTTGACCTTCTACCAGACAGAAAAGTCATGGGTAAGTTGTAGACATAAATTTAGATCAAATAAATTAAGTCGCAGTTGCGACTTCAATGACACAAAAAGACATCATTGATGTGCAGCTCAAC
>JAVQJS010038072.1:0-23628 GCA_036024795.1 Galaxias rostratus
ATTCTGAGGAAGGGGAAGATAAATACACAGGAAGGAAGGTCATTAATGATGCAAAGGTCAACGGGTCTGAGTAATACCTCTCTCTTAACAACGCTTGACCTAATCCTTTGCTTTCATTAACTCTGTGATGGTTCATGTTTTTCTCTCCACACAGAATTTTTTTTATACTGAATTTGTAAAAAATAAAAAGCAGAACACCATTGCTAGCAAACATAATGTTCTTTGGTCTGTACACACGCTCACACACGCACGCACACGCTCAGTCAGACGTACCAAATTATTCTGCTTAGGGGACTTCATTACAGATCACTGGCCCAACTGATTCAGGTCTCAATTCTCTACATACTAGGCCTAGGTGACAGAGGAAATATGGCTGCTGCTCAGGAAACCTTGGGCTGTACAAGCTAATTACCCTCGGTCGTAATTATTAGAGCTGCATTGGGGCTGACCTTGGAGGTGTGATTTAGCGACCCTGCCTGGGCAAACATGGCCGAGTGCTGTTAGTTGAAGTGGAGAAGGGCTTCACCTATGGGTAATGCCAACAATTTTGTATGCTAAGGTGTGCACAGGGTTTGTCAAACTTTGAACTACAAGCCTGTAATATGTGGACGGAGGCTTCCAGAAACATCAAGGCTTTGGAAGTGGAACCAGAGGCAGATATTAGCGATGTGATACTGTTCCGAATGTTGTCATAGTTACGTTCTTCCTCCACTTCCTCTTGTGACGTTATGGAGCGAGTCATGTGGCAATAACGCAGCGGTTTAATACCGATGGATGTTGATCCTGCATGATATTGCTCAATATAGTGTAGTCCCATCCCCCACTTCTGGTAAAACCCAATGCAGTGGTTTGATAACTTGCCTTATGAGTCTGTCTCGAGTCTGTCATAAGTCTGTCATATAAATGCACGCACTCTCTCACTCTCACACCTCCACACGTACACGTACAAACACAAATACACACACACACTCTCTCACTCTCACACCTCCACACATACACGTACAAACACAAATACACACACACACACACACCTTAATGTTCTCCTTCCACTTCAGTTGATATGCACTGCTCAATGTCACTCAACTCATTTTTGATCTAGCCACAGCTACCGGGTCGAATGCTGCCATGTGGCTTTTGTCTCTAGCTTTCCACTTCCCTTTGAGATGAAGACGACCAAATAGTCTGACTAGAAGTGCTGGAAATCAGGTGGTGTGTGGGATCAGCAAGCCCTGCATCCGTAATGTCTTGCCACAAGCTGATTTCTTTCCATCTGTTCAGCTTGCATGGCATATTCTTATCACGGTAAGCAAGACTTCCCTCCAGTTCACTTCTTAATCATGCAACTGTCCTTCACAGTTACCTTAATACTTATTTCACAGAATATCTATAATGGTAGGTTTGAACTTTATTCTTCTACCCTGCTTGCCTTTTCCTGTTTATTATTTGTTAGTGTGTGATGAGCTTGCTTGCTATCATGTAAATGGTATTGAACACAATACTGTGACCTCATGTGTGGGATATGTATTTTGAGGGCAGAGCTGGAAGTACCCCACCCATGTGGGAAGGTCTTCCCTGTAATTGCGTGGGTAGATTGGTCATACGCAGCATTCCTACCGCAGCACCGCCTCCTGAGCAAACGCTCCCACGCCGACAGCAGCTAGGAGGTCAAACACACGGTCTCTCACACACACAAACTGTAGTCACTACGCTGCCTACTTCACCATACCTACACCGTTCACCCAGGTCACGGTCACACACACACACACACACACACACACGCACAGTAAAACAGCCTCCCTTGCGAGACTGCGGCTATACCAATACGGCCTCGGGTCTGCAGCAATAGCCAACCCCTCCACAGAGACCAAAGCCAATTTATTTCAGTGTGCTGGTGGTGACAGAAACGGAAGCGTTTACAGGGGTCACACAGACCAAGCTGCCCACTGGGAAATGCCACTGAGCCAATATACTGCCTTTATATACTAAAGAACTAGGGAGAAACACAGGCACTTCCATTTTTACCGGTGAAAAAGGTGCCTTTTACGGCCGGTCATAATCGAGGAAATTAGGGCAGTATGCAACGGCCAGGACAGCACACTTATCTTTGCACACAAGTTATAAACACATAGCCTGGCCTGCTAAGAGGGTGTATGACTTCCAAAGAGATACACATGAGTTATCTAGAAATGTGTGTGAACAGTGAATTACATTGCAGTGATCACTAAAGAAACAAGGTATGTTAATACAGGCACGCGGATGAACGACCCATGTTGGGGACCTTGACCAAGTCTTATGGTGTTTCACGTGCTGCCGGTGAACAGGACGATGGATTTTGTGGCACACATACACAAATCGTGTCTCACTTGAGCACACAAACATCTGCCCGTACACACACGCACACACACGGCTGAACAGAGAAATAGACGCACATGAGCTCGGTTATATGCACATGCACACACACACACACACATGCAAATATCTTCAAACCTTAATCTACAACCCCCCCCCCCCCCACACACACACACACACACATACACAGTGCCTAGACAAAGAACACTCTCCCTGTGCCTCAGTGTGAGAGCGGTGGTTAAACGCTGTGGCCTAAGTGTTCCTGGGGGAGGGCTGGACGCTAAAGCGCAGCAGAGAGACCATGGCTAATCTCTCTCTCCGGCAGAGCTCACCGACGCGCACAGGGAAGGCGGCCTCTCTGCCATCGAGGGGACAGCTGGAGCAATCCACCTGGACGTCACTCTTTGTTTACCGATCTACCTTACCAAAGCCAGGAAGAAGAAGAAGAATAAAGGACAAGGAGAAAAGACAGATAGAGAGGCAGACATCGGAACGGTAAAAAAAAGGAGAAGTGCGCGTGTCACTCTTAATGACGAGGTGAAGAGGCGGCGTACTCGGTTCAAAAAATATTTCTACATTGTTCGGCGGCTGTTGAACTGATGGTTCTGGCTGATGGCCAATAAACGGCTGGTCTGGGCCATGACAGACAGCCCAGTCCTATTCGCTCTGGGGAAGGCTTTGAATCCTCCTCATGTGGCGGCCCTGGCACTGTCATGGCGACATGAGTTACGGTTTGTGTCTCTGCACATGTGCCCCGGCACTTTACGACGCAAACAAATCCAAAGGCGCGGCCCATCAGCGCTCGGAGCAGCGGCCGTCACGGTCAGCCTGCTTCGCTTCCGTTGCGTTTTTCAAACGGCGGAAGGCGCTCTCTCCTGGAGCACCCCCCCTAAATCCCCATCATCCTCAGCCTCAGGGACGTTGACGGTGCGGAACAGGAGGTCATCAGGCGGTATGAATACTCAGCCGCTCCACTCACCTTCCATCCTCCCCTACTTGTCCTCTCCTCCCTCTTCCCCACTAATCCTCCTCCCCCGTTCAGCTGCTCAGGAGTGTTCTCCGCGGCCAGTCAGTCGGGCCGCCCTGGAGCCCGGGGTCTTTCCTGCAACGATTTATGGAGCTCTCCTCCCTTTCACTCCCCTTTTCAGCTTTCTCCTCGTCATGCTGTGCTGTTATGGGTTAGTAGAAACTTAAAAAGATGGCTATGAAAAGGTAATGCTGTTCATCCAGCAGCCTGAAGAACTACTGTGGAATGAAAAATAAAAGGTATTCATCCTAAAGAAGACAGGGTTTATTTTTCAAATAAGTCAAATTCAACAAGGATCTATTTTGTTATGGAACCAGTGTAATACTAGATTTTTGGTGTCACAAAATGGCATGTCTCAGCCTCTGGTTGGTTGTCTGTTAACAAACACTCTTCGATCCCCTTTGAACTATCTCACATGCTTATGCTGGTGTCTGTTTTCCTGAATTTATTTTGTTTTCCTTGATGACTAAAAGCTCCCAGCAGGGCACTTTTCCAAAGAACCCCATCTGAGACTTGTTTGAAAACAACACAACCCACTCACCCACACCCCCTTGTCCACAAGCCATCACACACACACACACACACACACACACACACACACACACACACACACACACAGACACACATACACACACATACACACACACACACTCAAAGGCATAAATATTGCAACCACCTGGACTTGGCGTATCAGCACCTGCCTGTTAGTCCAACATCAAAGGCTGAGCCGTCAAGTCAACCTTGTTTCCCCTCCGACCCATTTAACCCTGACCTGAGAATAGCACCTTTAACTAAATTCACTGCTTCTGTAATGCACTGGCCTCCGTCCGGTAAGGCAAGAGAAAGTAGTGGTAGGACCCAATAGTTGCTTGGTCACAGACGGTATAAAGTAATCACACAAATCCGGGATTGGAAACTTAACGTTTGGCAGATTAAAACATTTTGTTGTTTTAGGAAAAGGTATTGAGGTGGAGAAATATCAGTATAACTCAATCCATTTGCTTAGTATTGAATATTTGGAAAGCAAGGTAGGATATGTATGGTTGCTTGAAAGTCAAATATAGCTTGCTTTTGATATGTGGATAGAGAAATAATTGGCAGTGTTGCACGATTCTCGAATTAAATCCAAAAACAACAAATTCTAAAAACGCTCTCCTATCCCTATACTTGTCGCCTCAAAGCAGAAATGTTTTTAGGACCGTTTTTAAATGTATTTTTTTTGTAACATAGTTAGAGACCCTGAACTCCTAGAAAATGTTTGTGAAAATAAAAATTATTCCATGGGCGCTTCATTTAACAGGGGCAACTAATTAGTTTCGCATCCACTGTTATCCCTGACTCTCCCAGATAACGGAGGTCTAAAACACAGAGAGTAAGGGAACCGGCTGGGCCGACACATGTTAGGAGTAATTCTCCATAGGTGTGGCCCATTGTCTAGGTTCGAAGAGGTGTGCATTTCCTTGGAAGCCATTCGTGTTTAGTATTTAGAAAGCTTCTCCTCTTGATTAAGGGACTGCCATTTTAAGCGGACGGCTGTGTGCAATTCAAAGCAGGTGGTTGCTTATTCACTGTTGTTTTATCTATTTACTGATTTGAAGAAACGTGGCTGAGCTCAAAGTGCGTTGCTGGCAGAATTTATTGTATCTTTTTTTAAACTGAAACTCCTGATGGAATGAATAGCCTACTGGTGGACAGATTAAATATCTCAGCACTGGGCTCTGTTAAGCAGTAGTAAAAGCAGCATGTTAAGATGATGAGCAGTGTTTATATTTATCAGCCTAGGTCAGCGGAGGCCATGCCTAGATGGGTGTCTCGAACTCATGAGAAGCACAGTGGTGAGGTAAATACATGCCATGGAACAGCTCACCAAGACGCCGTCCCCCTTGTGCACGGACCATGTGGGCCGATAAAGTGGACAAACGGTAGCGAGGCAGCGGCCCACAGCAACAGCCACCCCTCAAGCTTTGATGAAAGCACCCATAGGTTCCTTTGATCAACGCCACACTTTGACGTTGGCGTAGACCCGTCCGCATAGATGTGGCCGATACTTCAAACCTTGTGGTGGCCCGCGTCCATTCTCAGGCTAACTGTGGAGCGATCTTGATGCCATCGGGAGTCATGTGAGCTTATAGAGGTCACCGTGAGGTTGCAGCAGGTTACTGTTTGCTGTTCGGTCATAGCGTCTGTGTAATCTTGGCCTCCGTCCATGTGGGAGAGGGTGATTTATAGTGCCTGTGTTTGTCTACGGAATTACCGTTTGATTGCTTCATTCCTTACAGAGCCCTTGACTCAATGCTAACGAGGAAAGTGCTTATCTATCACACCATTAGGGGTAAATCACATTGAGCTGGGTGAAAAAAGCAAAACACAAAACACAACAAAACCGAGCATGGAATGCGCTGAAGTATAGTTTGGCTGACCGATTGTGCTTGGCCTCTTATCGCAAAATTAATGACTGCATCTTTCTGCTGATATATGACCTTTTGTGGTCTTGGAAAGAAGGTAGTGTGTTTGTGTGTGTGTGTGTGTGTGTGTGTGTGTGTGTGTGTGTGTGTGTGTGTGTGTGTCATATCACAAAGCAAGGGTTGCCAGTTTTCTCACTACCAAACACAGGACAAAAGGTGGCGTGCCAGGAACGGCGCCACGGCTTGGTGGGTGTGGTGTTGTGTAAACACACGGTGTCAATGTATATTCCCATTCAACTGAAAGGCAAATAGTCTACAGCTTTACTGAAACTACGCTTATGTGAGCTAGCTGCACAATCTTTAATTTGTTGCAGATTGATCCATTTAACAGGTTCACTCATATTTGCACACAACAAACCAACTGAATGACACTGAGGTGTACTCCGTACCAGATCAGTTGAGACATATCATTTTGCCATCCTATACGGTTCACCCTATGTTTCTTACACCGAGAGAGAGGAAGATAACAAGCAGCAAGTGCAATGTGAAAAAAAATCTATTACATTTATTTCATAGTACATGCACGTATATCAGGATGTAATTACATTAAAATGCTAAATCAACATCAGAGCCTTTTGGCTTTGGAAAGAAAGTTTGAGTTTTTGTGTAAGCGTTAGCATCTATCGCTCTCCAGCAGACCTAATCACAGCATGTGTCAGAAATCAAAGTGTAACATATCCCTGACACGCCCTTCTAAGCTGAGGCATTAATCATGTTTAATAAGGGATAACTAGCTGTAATCGCTAACACTTGTTGGAGGCATGTCTTTGGCAGGCCCTTGCCAAGATCCTGTGTGCCCAAGACACAGTCTACTTCTCAACTTGACACGCTTCCAAGAAAGAGGAATCTTGGAGGGGGGAATTTCAGATGGGCATATCAACACTTGGTGAGGGAGCTGCAGACACTCTCTCTGTTCCTTGGACAGCAAAGCGTGTTAAATCCAGCCTGTCAATCTGGATTAGCCGACCGATGACAGCTACTGCAGCATGAGCAGGGCAACGCGTCCATTCTCATCCAGGACGGTACCTGTCACCACACTGGCAAGGGGACTCGATTTACCTGTCGTCAAAGATCGTCCCCACTAGTCTATGAGGATCTTAACGAGAGCTACTCGCTTGCTTTATCCATGACATGGGGCATTCATCATGCTCTTAAGGGCCAATGGAGGATGGTGTTGCAGTGGACGCGAGAATGGTTCAGTTCGATCATGTTTATGACTGCGTGCGTTTGCTTTTTCCTCGTCTTGTGCTGACACTAAAAAGGTCTGGTGTGACAAAAAGCAGTGTGGGTTTTACAGTCAGCCAACAGCTCCGATAGAGTTCCATTGTACGGAACGCCGTGATCACCTGGCCTCGATCTGGGGAGAGGGAATTTGGGTCCGGATTGCGTGAGAGCGGAAGAATAATAAGAGCAAATCTCAACCCGGCCTGTTTGGATACAGCGGTTATCAGCGATGCTAATCGCCGTGATTAAAATCCAACATCCGATAGGCAGGGAGCGCAAACAGGGCTGAATTTCAACCCGAGTGTTCGGAGTGAATTTGTGTTTCGAGCTGCAATGGAGGGGAGCTGAGTCTACTATCTTGTGTTCTTAGTTCATTTTTAATTTCCTGATACGTTGGTTTTCCAGGGTGGGAGGTTAAACTGTAGTTGACACCCACACAGTGGTTTAGGGGGTCTTCTGGATCAGGACATGCAGTCATGTTTGCATGTTGGTGTCAGCCCTTCTCCATGCAAAGGTTCCCGTCCTGACCAGGACCAAACTATAAATGACAAAATCAAGTCTTTCAACACGGGGAATAATATATAATTGTAATCCAGTCTGTATTTTCTCTGTCGTTTTCTTTAGTGTTTTCTTTGCTGGAAAAGCCCTGTAGATTGAGAGTGAGACAGGGGATATCCAGCAGGTGGATTACAGACTGTACGGGGAACAGAGAGCCCACAGAGACAGCCTAAGGCTCGGCAACATTCCACTGCGGTAAAGGCCCGGATCGGGAAGCAGCGGATTGGAAGAGGAACACAGGGCTTACTTTGACCTGAGTCTGCTTCTCCATCATGAGCTTCTATAACGTCTGCTCCCCAGTGTGTGTACCCAGACACTACCACAGGGCCTGAGATTTTCTTTGTATCCTGGGAATCTCATAGAATATAATGTATTGCAAATGTAACCTTTTCCACACGAGGGGGAAATCCATCTTTTTGGCTTTTGAATTTGATTGACAGTTATAGATCCTTCATGGTCATACTACATTAACATGCTATTATTTATTTTTAAGAGTTTGAAAGATGAATCGTAATAATACCTTGTCTCAACAACTATTTTGCGTGACAGTACGGTTACGATGATGGTGGGTGCGAATCTCGAACTGTGTCAACCATTTCTACCTTCTCATCTAGATCCTTTCTGACGTTGTCTTATTGGAAAATGTCTCACACCCCCATCCATTCTTCTGTTCATATAGACTTTCCATTCCTAGTCTAAAAATAATTTCCAAGCAATTTAGATCACAAATGTCCTATTGCACAGACTTGTCTGGGTTTGTGTCCAAATGTAGCCACAGCCAGGCAATATAGTTATCTATTTATCACCAGGAGTGACAGACCCAAACACAAAATGCTGATATAAAATGGACATAAAAATGTGATGATTGATGTACGAGTCACAGAGTGCTGACGCGCAGGGGAACAAAACAAATTCAATATAAAAAATCCCCTTCAGGGTTGGAGCCAAGAGGAAAGAAATCTAAAGAATTATAATGTCACCATTTTTCACTACCATTTAAAGAATCAGACTCAGACAGTGGAGCACATAAAAAAAGCCCACGCACACATATACACACACACGCACACATACACACACACACACACACACACACACACACACACACACACACACACACACACACACACACAAACAGCTTTGTTTCAGTTTTCACTTTAGTGCCGTGTTCCTCCATTTTGATTTGTGAGGTGCATTCGTTCCTCTCCCTGAGAGTGTCTGGTGCACTTCTCCCCTCTGCACATGGTGCTGCTGAAGCTGCATGAGCCATGTGTTGGCAGACATCTGGAACGAGTTTGTCCTTGTGCTGCAGGTCACTGTCTCAACCAATAGAGGCCCCTTTCCTCCCTTTCACGATGTGACAAGCTTTCATATATTTCCAGAGCCTCCTATATACTGTATGGACACCCCACCCACCCACCCTACCCTAAACCTAGCTCCCTCCCTCCCACCCCCCCCCCCCACCCCATCCCCCTGTCCCACATCAAGTTACAGGACTGCTACAGCCCCGTTCCATCTTGTAGAGTAGCCCAGTAGTCCAGACCGACCCCCCTACTTCCTGGCCCAGACTTCCTACAGAAAAGGAGGAAGCGGGTACCAACATGAGTTGGACAGGACCCCTCCCTATCTTTTGCCCCCCCCCGCCCCCAACACGCATCCACAGCCACTATCACGGTACCTCTTGCTCTCCTACCCATTTATAGTGTGGCAATGTCATATTTTAAGACGGCGTTTATGTTAAGCTATTTATCTGCACACCCTTGGAGGAGCGAGGCAGGGGTGGCATCGAAGATTAGCAGAGAGGCAGCGACTCACATTTATTTGGCTCTGACAGTGTGGGGGAGCGGCCCGGTGACAGCATGTGCCTTCATTCATCAACACAGGAGAAATACAAGAACACTGACCTTGTGTGAAAGTGTGTATTTGGGTCTGATTTGTGGGTATTTGTGCAAGTGCATGTAAGAGATTAGATTGTGTGTTTGCGGGGTCCCTCCGTGAGTGTGTCCCTGTCTCTGTCTGTATTTCTGTATATGCGTGTGTGTGTGTATGTATGTGGTTGTGTGTGTGTGTGTGTGTGTGTGTGTGTTGCCCACGCCAGGACAAAGAGAGCGGATGTGAACGAACTCTAAACCGTTTCCCTCAGCTGTTGGTCTAATGGACATATTTTTCAGGAAGTAGCAGCATGTGGGCCCCGCTCTGTTTGGTCAGGACCATACCCTCCACATTCATTCATCAACGTCCCGCTAGACCTCCACTGACCTTGTGTCTCTGCGTACCGGAGAGCTTACGTTACAGAGGGAAGGAGACACAGAGAGAAGACGCGAGTGTTAACGCCCACCACACAGGCTGCACGACGGGGCCGCTGCCCTCCCTGCTGGCCATACCAACACAACAGGAGGAGGGGTATGCGGGGCCAACCTTCAGGAACACGCCAACGGGCTCCCGGCAAACAGGAAGGCTGGGGTTTCGCTGTCGAGCCAAAGATCAAAACAGACTTCGACCCCCTCAATCGGACAGAAGGGGGGGCAGCATGAAGGCGTCCCGGCGGTGAAAGAAGTGCGACCTGGACCGTGCTGCGTGTGATTCCAGAAGGTCCCGACGCGTTCCAACATTTGTTATGTCTTAATGATTTGCCTTTTAAGGAGGGCTTTGTCTGCTGTCCCTCCAGGTGTCTGGCTGACAGATGGAGAGCCGGGCAGGGGGCCCCTCCTCGTAGCAGTGTTATAGTTAGACACCTTGTCTGAGGCCCGGGCAAGGAGAAACAGACCATTAGGGCCGGCGCGGAGGACGTGTGATGACCGCATGGCGTGTGTCCTGGAAACCGGTCTTCCTCCCACACTGGCGTTTGTCCTCTGAGCGACCAAACAAAGGATGCATTCTGTCTTCTCGCCTTAGTTATTAGGCCTTACAATGTCGTTTCCACTGACCAATACACGCCGGTAGACGCCGCATTTGAGTTCAGACGTTTTGAAATGTTTTAACGTGATGAGGTTGCTGTGTCAGCTGTGCCCCTCCCCCTGTCACTCTCTCTCCGTTCACGTGTCTGCTGTGAATTGATGGCGACTAGAGAAATGACGAAGGCATTAGTCTCCCTGCCTGAGTGCGATTGATTACAAGTCCCAGCCTGCAAACACGCTGAGCGGCTTTGCGCTATCTAGTAAATCTTGATCTGCCTTAATTTTGTTTTGATGCTACACGGCTTAGCACCCACAAATTATTTCACTCTAACGCGTTAAACATTTGTTCACATCCCACCTATCTCATCCCTTATCTGCATGAGCTAATCCATTGAGCCTTTTTTTTGGTATGGGGGGGCTGGGGGGTTCAAGTTCGAAACATTAGGCTACGCCAGGAAAAAGGTGAACGTGACTAAGTAGGAAAAGCCAGTGCTTTGATGAAGTTGCCTGCTCCCTGTGGGAATGAATCACTGTTGGCGAGGGCTCGTATATTAGCGCTTTGTGTCGTGTTTATGGCCGCAGACAAATCAGTTAGCCCGGGGCTTATTTAGGAGGCTCCCCCGACGGCCTCTCGCTTTCCACAGTGGTTCAGCTCCCCGAGCGGAGAGCCATGGTAAAGTGGTCCAGTCCCGCTCCCCTTCCACCGCCCCTTATTTATGATGCAAGTGTACAGCTACCTTCCGTTCAATTAGAGCAAAGTGCTGGCTTTGGGCTGCCTCCTCTCCATCACCTGCCTCGGAGGGCCTCCGTGGTCCTGCTGACCTGCTCTGCGGGGTCGGCGGAGGGTCGGACGCCGAGCAGTGGGCCACACCGCTCTGCCCAGCTGAGAAGGGCGGTGCGGAGCTGGAGTGCCCTCTCATTGCCCCAGGGTGAACACTTACGGTGTCTAGTCTGCCCACGCTCCGTGCAGCTCACACGTTTCCCGGCGCCTCCCGTTTTCCCCCTCTGAAGTTGCACTTTTCCAGCGTCCCATTACCTCTTTTTCTGGCGTGTGCAGTTTCTGCTTTTTCTCTCCCCCGCCTCTCACTCGGGCTGAGGGGAAAACAATCCCCCTGTTGTTTAGGGAGGACACACGTTACCAACGCCGCGCACACCACCAGTCTGGGCCCAGACCACTAAAACAGCACTGGCTCTGGTTTATACCTGAACCACCGGAAATCCACATAAACAATGTAATGCATACCTCACCCAAATGGCCTGTTACACGCTGGAAACGGCCTCAGCCAAAATGGACTATTTGTAATAAAAGAAACAGCGTGAAGCCCATTAAAACCAGTAGTAGCATGATGATGATGATGATGATCCATAGTGTGGCCCTCTCGCTCCGTCTGGAAGGTCGAGGGGGAACTTGACTCTCCACTTCAGCTTTAAATGACAATTAATGGGCACAGATGTCTCGTCCAATGGGGATCCCCACGGCAGGGGGGTGAAAGGCCATTTCCCCTTTGTGGAGAGCTGGGAGGAGGCGGTGGGAGCCATGTTGTGGAGGTCCCTCCCAGCCGACACATAGATCACACAGCGACATGTTGGAGCCTCGCTGTACTGGCCCTGGGGGCGCGAGCCCCGCTGGGAGGAGATGGAGCCTGAGCAGCACACATCCAGGCTCAGGAGGTTCTGGCAGTAAGGCTCATGGCTCGTTTGGCTGCGTCCCACCCGCCTACATCATCCTCTTCCACTTCCTTTTTTTTACTCTCCTAAATCCTTAACGTATTACAAATGTTTTAATGAACGCTATGATTTGCTTGTTTGTGACTGCATCTCAGCGATTTTCTGTCTGAGTCAGGGACCACCTCAAAATGGAGAGAAAAACATTGCATGCAGCTTTACCCCGGGATCCAGTCCTGTGTTTGCTTAGTCAGAAATATGACTGGCTTGTGTTGTATACGGAACCGCAGAATAAATAAGCAGAACGCAAGCGTCCCCCAGTCGTTTCCCCCCCTCTCACCAAAACACAGGGAGACAGGCCTACATTTCCATTAGTACCTCTAACCGCTCAGTAATGGTCACAGAGACCGAAAGAAAATACACAGCGTTCGCTGGGCGAGCGCTTGTCAAACAATCCCCGTAAGCGCTCTGGAGTCGCGCTGGATTGCAGGAGCCTCCAGGGGTAAATTAAAACACTTTTAGGCGGGGTAAAAATGGCCGCCTCCGATGTCACGGTCACGGGGGTCGATTACCGCCGGAGTCAGACGTGGGCGCAGGGCGGCAACAGCTTCCGTGGAGAGCGGACGGGTCGCCGCCGGGGACTCTGGAGGAAGGCACGGGCTAACCGCGCCACTTAGGCCTGATGGGTGTCCTGACCTCTGGTGCGGCTGTTCCCACCGCCGTAAACACCCGTGCCTCCCATTGTTCATTACGTCAGGGCCCTGCGTGACATTGAAATGCATGCCGCGTGCCTGCATGCTATGCGTTTAGGAAAAAACTCCAGAGCAGGAATAATGAGTTATTGATGTAATGGTGTTGTCCGTGGGCTTGTTTGCTGTTATGCGCTGCACGGCATGTATGTTGGTCAGCTGTGCTCTGAGAGACGTGTTCGCATTCGGCCGACGCACGGCGGCTGTGTGTGTGAGGGAGCGGGTGTCGGCGCGGGCACCTCGTCTCCGGGACACCAACATTCAGCTATCCAACATATCTGGGAAATGAAACGTCTTCCTCGGCCTCTGTGGTTTAATTTGACACGGCGACCAAACGCACACGCCCACACTCGTCCCGATCCTCCCCACCCCTAATTCATCACCTGTGATGCTATCACCTCTCTCACCCCGTCTTTATTCTGTCAGCGGGCGATATCCCACATTTATCCCCCCCGTTTCCTTCCCCCTCCTCCCCGTGTGGTAGCCCTGGAGGAGAACATCCTCTCCATCGCCGCTCACCACTCCCTCACTCTGTCTGTTCAGCCAAGTGAGCCGTCACTGCCAGAGATGATGGACGATACGAGGTTGGCCAGTCCCACCCTTTTTTCCTCTGTCACTCACACTGGATGTGTGTCCACGGCGTGCAAGTGAGTGTGTGTGCGCGCATGCGTGTGTGTGTGTGTGTGTATGTGTGTGTGTGAGGACTTTGTGTGGGCACGTATAGGAGGAAGGATGACAGTATGACTGTAACAGCACTTGTAAAGAACCAATCGGAACGCCTGTGTTGTTCTCACTCGTCAGCATAAGAGGGCACAGAAATGAATTTACGGCAAAAAAATATTCAAACCGCATGTCAGCTATAATTAAATATCTATTCTGCTTTAAAAACAGAAGTGAAGGGCGCCTTAATCTATTCAAGTCAATCAGATTTTACGTTCATTTGACAAGAACGGTTTAAGATAAAGCGACTGTTAAACCGAGGGTCCTTAATTAATCCATTTTAACTTGTCATCAGTTTTCTGGGAAGCCGTTAGGAAGGTACCCTATAATGAAATAACGAGCAGACGTTTAGAAGTTGTGGGCCCTTCATCACCATAAATGTCAGTCCTCGCTGAGAGAAAAGTCATTCAGGCAGATGCCAGTTTTCATGCTTCAATTTCTGTTTGGAATCATACGGCCAGTCATCACTCCCAATCACCGCAATAGATTACTTTGACACGTCATTTAATTTTGCTTATGAGTGTGTTCAGTTACTCCCGAGTGATCCGAGAGGACACCGATCCACATACACTACTCAGCAAAGAGTCTACCACAACTAGGCAGTACTTGTTGCAAGGTGTTTGTTCATGATAAGTCATCGTGCAAACTATTGCTTCCCATTGAACTCTCAGTCAACCGTTAAAAATGATGAATCACGATAGCATGTGATTCATCTTAATATTTGGCCCGCAAACCAGACAGCCCCTCATGCAAGAATGCTTAAAAAAAGCATAGACAATTGCATACTCTTTTTTCCCCCTCCACACACACACAAACTCAAACACGCGAGCACACACACACACACATTCCATACATTTACGCCACCAAAACGTGAGAAACCCATTTCGTTGTGGTTTTTGAATTGCCATCTGGACATTTTTTAAACAGCAGAGAATTTGAGCACAGCCGAGAGGAAACCTTCTCCGCTCTGGGTTCAGTTTTATTTACACTTCTTATCTGGTCCCTGATATCAACAACACCATGTCTTGCAGTGCACTGTTTATTCTAATGGAGAGAAGAAAAATACATTGCGAGCCATTCAGTTCAGTGGACCTCACTGAGGCAGTGCGTCAGCCTGCCTGCT
The DNA here is from genome assembly GCA_036024795.1 of Galaxias rostratus. Lineage (NCBI taxonomy): Eukaryota > Metazoa > Chordata > Actinopteri > Galaxiiformes > Galaxiidae > Galaxias > Galaxias rostratus. The sequence continues at coordinate 14,775 of JAVQJS010038072.1, forward strand.
TGCTTGTGCTTGCTTTGTGGGCATGTTTGTGTGTGTGTGTGTGTGTGTGTGTGTGTGTGTGTGTGTTTGTGTGTGTGTGTGTGTGTTTGTGTGTGTGTGTGTGTTTGAGACTTCCAATACCTTCCCACCTTCCTATGCTGTACATACTTCTGTCCAACCCTCCCAGTCCCACTTCACCTTTTCCTTTCTTACTCCCCCGCTCTCTCCCACTGTTGTGTTTATGGAGCAGGGCGATGGGGTGGGGTGGGGTTCTCGTGTAGTGTGTGTTCAGCGGGGGGAGAAGGGCGGGGGTTGTGGTTCAAACTGATAAGGCTCGCTGAGGAAGTCCCGTCCCAGTGTCGGAGGAGCAGAGAGGAAACAGGGGGTCAACCCGTAGGGTCAGATAAACGAAGGCTTCTGGCACACAGCGTGCCGGCGACCCACTTCTAGACACTCTGTTTCACCATCAACATCCCAGCACCAACACGGACGGAGGAGGCAGGGAATACACAGACGATAACGTTCCTAGTGGAGGGTTCTCTGGCTGGAACGCCTGACGGTGGTCGGCCTCGAAACGACGAGGGATTCTCCGACTCAACCTGGGAATTTTATCTCCTAATCCCCATTTTTTCTCTCTCGTCCCCCATCACTCTCGCTCTCTGTCTCTTTCTCTTTGCCTCCCTGCATTCCCTGCCGTCCCTCCTTCTAAAATTTGTTCGTAGGCTTGGCAATTACGTTGTGTTGCGATGTCTTGAGGTTGGGGGTCGGGCTGGAAATGAGACGAGGCAGCCGTCCACACATACTCACAGTTTAAAAGACGATGCAGGTTTAGGATCAGGCCATTTATTTATGTTTTTGGTTTTCAAACGTCCAACAGTGATGGAAGATAGAAATACAAAGGAGAAAATTACATTCTGAACACTAGCTCTACTTTCCAGAGAGCCTTATCCCTTGATCCACATGTTTCTTAAATGACTCACATGGCATTTTGGTAGACAAGGCCTAGTTCAACTTTCCGCTTTCAAAAGATATGTGCTACGAAAAACCATGTCCTCCGACTAACATCCTGGATAAAAGCAGTGGAGAAGAGGCTTGTGCTGGGTGTAGAAAGCCACAGTTGTCCCTCTTGATAAACTCCTGAATCTGTCGGTAGGTGTGTCTCTTCTGTGTGGCTTTGGCCCACTGGCCCCTGTCCTTCTGCTGGGCGACCCGGTGTGAAGGGCGCAGAGCCACTGCCAGCCTCCATCTTTTACTTGCCCTGACTTCTACCAGCTGTGGCCATGGTAACCCCACAGAGACTCTTTCTCTCTCTCTCCTTCTGTCTCTCACTCTCTCTCTCTCACGCACACACACACACACACACACTCACACAACCAGCACTTCCTTAATTTTTATACATACTCTCCTCTGTCTCACCTTTGCCGGCTTTATTTGCATGAATAACTATAATAGAATTTGTCGCCGCTGACACATGCGCGCGCCACACACAAACACACAAACACAAACACTCCTTGCACGCACAGAAGAATGCAATGAAGTGATATTAAAAGTGCATACAAACACACACGCGTGCACACACACACACACACACACACACACACACATACACTCACTCACGCACACACGCACACACACCCACACACACACACACAAACACACACACACGCACACACACAGTGCTCCAAAAAAACGAGTCCTCCACTTCTTGCGTTCTGTGATATGGCTATACAGCACAACAAGCATCTTTCCAATTAATCCCATGGTCCCTTCTGTAAGACGGTTGACCCGCTCGGCTTCTCCCGCCCTCTGCCGTGGCACCTGTGACAGGGACTGGCCCGCTCTCAGCTAATGAATGCAAATGGCGCTATCTGTCTGCCTATTAGCACAGGGCTGCTGAAGGCTGCGGCCCTGTGTCAACACTGTCGCTGATAGCGTTGTTTGTACGTAATGAAGGAGAGCTCAATTAAAACCCTGGCCTCTCTGGCTCCCCGACACGTCTCCCTCCGCCCCTCTCTCCGCCTCCGTCGCTCCCCCTTCTCTCATCCCGAGCGGGATTGCTGTCTTTAGAGGGTGTAAACATTGTTAAGCAGGGGATCCATCAGCGCCATCCTGACCCCCGCCGTCCTCATCCGCACACAATCCCGGCCGGCTCCTCACCTGGCGCCCGGCCCGCCCTCCCCTCCCATTCCCCTCCCATTCCCCTCCCATCCCCCTCCCATTCCCTCGCCTCACCTGTGTCAAGCCTAGAGAGTCATTTTTATTTGAAAATGAAGCAAAAAAAAAAGAAGCTATCAACCCGCGAGTATCCTCTGGGAATGACTTCTGGAAGATTGATACCCCCCGTGCCCTGCAATCAGGTGTCAGTGAGGGGATGAGATGGAAAATACAGTACCACCTCTCTCCCCTCCTCCCCATCCCTTCCACCCTCGTTCCCTCCCGCCGTGGCTGTGACACCATCCTTCATCTCCCTCTCTCCTGTCTCTCCCTCTCTCTCTCTTTCTCTTTTTCTCTCTGGGGTGTGAAAGGAGGCAGTGATAGAGTGACGTTGTCATGCCCCGAGAGGAGCGCTGGCTTTGCGTATTACTCCTTTCGCCATCGCTCTAATGAAAGCGGCGGAGAGATACCTGCGCTGCCACCCACCCCCCCCCAGAGCGCCCCCACGTCTTTATCCATCACACCTCCTCCTTCTCTGTGCATGCGGCCTTAAATGGGTCCCGTGCGGCTGGACCAGGTGACACATCCCAGGCCGTCCCACGTACAGATGGAGGAAATATGCTAATCAGAAGCTTTTCTCCTTTCGGGAATGTATGGTAAGGCTGAAGGGGATGTTTGGGGAACCATGTCTCTGACTGGTGTTTTTGCGAGTGGTCATGGACAGGAATAGCGTGGAGCGAGTGCTTAAAGCACTGCAGAGTGGTACCTGAGACAAGGAGTTTATACACTAGTAACTACTAACACGCAAATAGTCTTCATCGCAGCTTTGAGGTGTCCTTCATTATACTTTCATTAAACAATGTGACCTCTATACTTGATGCTTTGTTAATTTGAATGAAAATCTGTTTAAATTAGGGAATTGGGGCTAAACATTAATCACCTTCAGGGTAAAACATTTATTCATTTAGTTCAATGTTGGTTAATTGCTGAATCAGCATTTTTGGCCAAAATACCAGCTCTATCATTTTATCCTTGGCATAGTTTCTGTATATCTATTATTCACAGATTTTAAGCCATTAATTGCTAAACCTGTTGAAAACCAAATCTGTCGACCGGTTTGAACCTGGTTTAAAAGTCTCTTTGTGTGAACACACTGCCACGACTGCACTTCCTCTTCCGGATGCTCTCTCTCTCTCTCTCTCTCTCTCTTTCTCTCCTTCTCCTTCTCCTTTCTCTCTTTTCCATTCCATCCATGAAACTCGAGTCCCCTCTGCGTAAAGTCTTTAACAAAGCTACACATTTTACAGTCCGGCCTTTCCCTTTAATTGCATACTTTTCTTTTTTTTTTTTGCTCCAACTTTAGGAGTTGTAGGCCCTTTTTATTTTTAGGATCACATTCCCCACCATATACTCGCGTAGCTCTTTATTACTGGGATGCAGAATATAACTTTTAGCAAGGTCACTGGTTTGCATCGTTTTCAAGGCCCTTTTTATTTTTATGGGAAGGTTTAAATTTCACAACGGCTGGCGCTTTTCCAGTGTGGAATTTGGTGTGTGTGGTTTACCATAGTAACAACTTAATGTTTTATAATGACTACATTACTCACTGCCCCCCTCATTAACACGGTTATATTCCAGAGATATTGCTCGCTTCCATTAAGGCCCTGTTGATAATTTGGATATCGAGCCATAATTGCGATTCTCGCCACTACTAAATTTAAACCCTCGGAATAACAAGTCCTCTTCCTCGCCTCCGGAACACTGTGAACGTTCATGGCGCACACTCAAGGTCAACAGCAAGCAGCATCCTCCTTTCACACGCTTGCCTTTTTATCAAAATACCTGTCATCTTTGGTTCTTATCTTTCCACCTCTAACCGTTCTCATTTCCTCTCACTCTCCTCTTTGGGGTTCTCACGGCTCACTCCTGCTCGTACTATCGCATCACTTCCTCCAGTCCTGCTCTTTTACCCTGAAAACAGAATACGTTACACTAACTGTTTAGTTTGACGCTATTGCAATCCCGTACACAATTGGCAGCCAATCTTATATTTGCATCTGTTGTATCCATTGGCACAGCAGAAATATACGTATTTTATTTTCACATGCACTTAACACCGTCCAAAGCCCGCCTGTCTTCATTTAAGCCACGTTGCCCGTCAGCTCACTGCACTGTGGTGGTTTGCAAGCAATGACAGAAAGCCAACTTTTGCTTATTATTGGAGGTGTGACGTGTTGGAGAGTGGTGAATCAGCGTGTTCATCCTCCAGTTCCACAGTACAGTGACTCCTGTATTCCACAGTGCACTGACTCCTGCTATCCGAGCTTAATACCAACTTAATACCAACATTGCCATGTATATATATATATCCATGGCCCAATAAGTCAACCAAAGAAAGTAACAGTGATCTCACATCGACTTTACTCTTCATATGCTCACACTCCGATCAGACCTCAAGTGCACTCGTCAATGGAGAGAGTTGCAGAGTGACAGGGAAAGTAACCGGACATTGGTGACCCACCGAATAGCCGGACCATGAAATACAGACACAAATGAAAAGATTCATTATCATTTTGTTGCCCACCCACCCTCACCTCAGTCAGCATGCTCTGGTCTAGAGACAGAACACACAGGAGCTGGTCCAAAACCACGGTGACAGTCAAAACAAATGAGGAGGATCAATTGAGCAGCTGTTGGCTATTTCCCTAAATACCCCTATTCATATAGAGAAAATAGAGTAACCCAATTATGAAGCCACTCATCTGAGAAACTCTCCCAACACTTTCTGGGGCTCCAATTATCGGCGCTGAATGGAAAACAAACCCGTGGAAAAAAAAGAAAGCAAACCTGTAAAGAGAGGTCACCGGGTGATTCTCCCAGTGAATGGGTCACGCCAGCCAGAGAGGGCACGCAAACACGCTGAGAGCCACCGGGGACAGCCAGCGAGGGATGAATACAAAACGGCAGGTAATTCCAGAGGGCCCTAATCATTCTTACTGTCGATGCCTAATTTCACCGTAACCCCTCGGACCCTTTTACTCGCTACATTAACAGAAGGTATTGTGGAACAACCCCTTTTTAACGTGCTTAACAATGCATTAAATGACTTGATTAAGCATCTGAATTAGATGGGGAAGCTTTCCTACGGACGTGCCAAACACTCTCCAGCCATGACGGGCAGGAAATGCATACATTACAAAAATCAGGCTAGAACAGGACACATCAGCCTGTCCAATTATAAAAATGCTGAAAGTGTACAAGCACAAAGCTGTTTTCATAACACTAGTGGTTTATTATGCGTTTTTGACCTTGGTGCTCACGGAAAGATATAAAAGAGTAAACTGTGTTTAAAAAGGGCACTGTGCACTTTGAAACTGACTGGGGTGAAATATAGGCACATAACGAGGGTGAATGGGGTTACCTTCAGCATTTAGCTGTGATCACCCAACAGACTGTATGTGTGTTTTGTGTCATTAATATAAAGGGAAATAGGTGTCTGGCAGGCAGGGCTGCCAATGTTACTTAATGGCAGTAAAAAAAATCCCTTGGCTTTATGATTGTCATTTCCTGCTGAATGTTTTCAAATAGAATCACTTTTTCCATGGTAAACTGTGTGTCATGGTGGTTTTGCACTCTAACCAAACTGTGCTCAACCGTGACACATCTACTAACGATCTTAATTGAGAAAGAATCAGAAGGCAGGGCACTCGGGAAGTGGACCTACGTCAAGGCCCTCAAATACCCCTGTAAGCTAGACGCTGGCACGGCCTGTTTCCATAGCAACCCAACCCGGTGTGACCCCCGTCCAAATCCCCTACGTGTGACATCTCACCTCACCACTGACATCCACCCGGCTCCACCCTCCTTCAGGGCGAGTGGAGAAGTGCTTAAGTAGCGGACTGCCCCCCCTCAACCACGGCAACGCACGCACACACACACATACACACACACACACACACACACACACACACACACACACACACACACACACACACATACACACCCCAGCCGGGTCAGCCGGCCTTTCGTTCAAGTCTACCTGCCATTATGGAGCTGGAGTGTAACCATTTCCCCCTGTTTGTTTTCTTTAGATTGTGACAGTTGGCACGGAGCGGGGAAGTGCAAGCGCTCCCTGAAAGCCCTGTGACTCGCCCGGGCCAAAAGCTACCGGTTAGTGGGCATCGGAGAGGCAGCCACGGCCCAGCTGGAATAATAAAGAGCACGGATGACACGTCCTCCGTAAACAAGAGTGGGGCGCGAGGTCAGAGACGGGGTCGGCCGTCCTCTCCAGGAGGCCTGGCCGTGACACGGAGCACCCCTCTCAGACAAAAGGTGGAAGGCAGCTCGGGACAGGGAGGGGGGGGGGCACGGTTGGCACCACTTGAAAGACCCTCCTTACTGGACATGTCCAGACTCTTTCAAATGGATGTGGCCTCTTGAGTGGGGATGAGCCAGTGGAAGCTGTCCACTGTCTCTGTTTCTCACTGTGTGTGTGTGTGTGTGTGTGTGTGTGTGTGAGAGAGAGAGAGAGAGAGAGAGAGAGAGAGAGAGAGAGAGAGAGAGAGAGAGAAAGCAAAACTAAAATTAAGGAGAAATAGAAAATATATAGGGATCATTAGGTTGAAACCGAGTGGAACGTAACAGAAAATGTTCTCAATTTGAGGACAGGGTATATTTTGATAAGGCTAATTAAATCGTTTTCCATTTTTCCATAGAAGTGGAAACCTCAAATGTCCCAACTGCCTCTAGCATGATAACCTCACATAAGCCCCCTTTATGGTCACGTTGCTTTTTCTGGCATTCCTGCTCCTGAAAATTCATGGAAAAATTATCTGTATTAGCTCTGTTCATCTAACAGTTGCTTCTCCATGCAAGACTGTCTCCACAAACTGCACCAAGACATCATGTTCATTAAATAATTGTTAGCACACCCGCGCTAAGCAGTTTCATGTTGACGTGTTTCGATTAGCTTCCAGCTTCGTTACCAAGTTAGAATCAGTATATGCTGGCCTATTGTGTGGATCAGAGGTCATTAGCCTGGCCCCAGACACCTGGTTTATGTAGTGGCGTGAGTGACCCCTGCACCCTTGTCCCGCCCACCCTGTTGGAGCCTTGTTAGAGGTGAACTGGCCTTCTCCTGCTGGGCTACTGTTCCAGGCAATTGTAGAGTTTTAGCCAACCCAGTGAAGCATAGCTAAACCCTGGGCTGTGTTACCTTCTCGGCTTGATGTTTGCCGGGCAGCTGTTTGTCATAAATATTCATAAAACGGTCTAATGACAATCATTACTCCCACTCTGTTTCTTTGCCTTGGCAAGCCCCCCGATGGAGGCTGGTGCCAAAACAATTGTTGAACTCGATGCTCTTGTGGCGGTTTTGATTGATTCAGACTATCAGCAGGTGAATCCCTGGTTGTGTTTGCTTGCATAGGAACACAGGCAAATAGGCATTGGACGAATGTGGGTAAACTTACTGCACAACGAAAAAGACGTCTAACTGAGAAACAGGAAAAAAGGGACTTATCGTGAAGTAGTGAAGTGTAATTGTTAGCCTGAATACAGGTCATATAATGTAATGGTGTAGTGTAAGGGTTAGCCTGAATTTGAGTAAGTTATTGGGCAGCATATCAAACTTTGTAAAATAAATGCAGATAGTTTGGAAACCAGATAATTTTTGTTTAATTTTTTCTGAAAGATAATAGCATAGTACAGACTTTGAAAATGTATTGCTTAACCATTATTGCTAGGTTTAGAAATAAACAGTTTACTGTAATTTTTTGTTTACTATGAAGTTATCTTATTTATAATCAACCTATTTACAAATCCCATATCCAAGCATGGTTAAATATGCTACAAGAGAACTACATGCACTGGATATGGTTAATTCAATCTTTTTTTTTTTTTTTTCACTAAACAGTGATTTACTCATTCCCACACCTGGAAATAACCAAACTATAAAAAAATATGTATATCTTTTATTTGTCATGTTTTTACATAAGTGTGAAATTCCTCTTTTTACACAGCATTTTAAAACAGAAACCCAACGTTTGTACCCATAATCCTTAGAGAATAGGGTTAAACCAATAAGACCTACTCCAGTTGACTGACAGCAATGGTGGTTGCGCTTCATGCCACTGGAACAAGCCAATAAGAAGCAAAGAAAGACGGGGATTCTGAACTAATGATGTAGGAAAAGCGATGTTGACAGTCTCCCTTAATACATTCCGAAGGTGGGTATGGGTGAGTTCACCCCAAGGGCTTTCACTCTGCTCACAGTGTAAGTGTTTTAACAGCGGCCTTTAAATGTGTGAGGGGTGAGTGGTGGGGGCTGGTTAGGAGGCCTCGCTCAAACGCTCCCGTCTTTTTCTTCTTCTCTGTCTAGTTGTGCTGCCCCCATGTTCTCGTCTCCCCCACAGTGGCCTCCGCTAAGAGTTAGAGACCTCCATAAATCTAACGGGATTAGGCTAAGCAAGTGCTTGGTCCCCTCCAAATTAAAGTGGGGCAGAATCACTCAATGATCTTCAGGGGAGTTGGAGGAAGAATAATAATGCAAAAACATTGACTTCAGCAGTCCGCCCACTCAAAAAGACCAGGATGCAGCAGGAGGGTAGGGAAAAGATGGAAAATATAAGTGTGTGAGTGTGTGTGTGTGTGTGTGCACACACACACACACAAATATATATATATATATATATATATATATATATATATATATATATATATA
>JAVQJS010038078.1:0-13873 GCA_036024795.1 Galaxias rostratus
TTCATAGGCTCTGAAAATAAGAAAGAGCTGTAGTATAGCCTGACCGATGCCTTCATAGGCTCTGAAAATAAGAAAGAGCTGTAGTATAGCCTGACCGATGCCTTCATAGGCCCTGAAAATAAGAAAGGAGATATAAGACGACGGAACGACAACGAAGCCAGTGTCCAGTTAGGGGAGCGTTGGGGGAATAAAGGCCATTCACCAAACACATGGCTTCCCCCCACACACATAGACAGAAAACAGAGGGTGGTGTAGTGAAAGGAGGCAGAACGGAGCGGAGCTCTTTGAACATTGCCGTTTGTCTGCAGGCCCAAAGGAGGTGAGCAGAAAGGGAACAAAAGCGAGGAGCAGGCTGACTAAATGAACCGTCGTCAGAGTCTCTCGCCGTCTCCCCCCCCCACCCCCCGAGTCCCCCGAAGAACTGCTTTTCTTCCTTCCTCCTCTTTCTCTCGTTGACTCATTCACCTTTTCCCTCTTCTCCCACACCCACCCCTTTTTCTGTCTAGAGCCCCGCTCCCCATGCGCGTTTTCTCCCTGGGGGGTTGCTTGTGGCAGATTGCAGTCTTCCCGTGATGGGGAGCTGGAGACCGAGCTCGGCAATGCTCCCCACCCAGTGTTAGCCTCCTCGCTCCCTATCGGGCTCCCATCAACAGATGGCTGTTTCTAATGGGGAACGCTCGACCTGAGACCCCCCCCCCCCCCCCCCCAGGCGCTCCTTCTTCTCATACTGTTTTCCTCATCGTCGGAAATGCAAGAGTGCAGTGCTCAGGTGTCTGTGTGTGTGTTTATGTATATAGGGACAGCAAGGGGGGGGGGGGTCTACTGCTGTCTATGTGACCCTGTGTTTTTGTTTGAGTGTCCGCTTTTCAGATTATAGATCGCGGCGGCGTTTCATAAAGCTACGCATGCCTTTCTGCCCGCATACATATGCAAAACCAAGTCGGGCAATTTCAAACACTCTACAAAGTGTGGTTCAAAGGCCGTGAGTTCAAGTGTTTTAATTCGGGAATGAGCGTCGTCACCGGCACGGCGAAGCCGAGTGTGTATGTGTCTTAGTCTCACACTTAAAGGGTCAGCCCATGTGGTAATTACCATCTGAAGAGCTGCTGCCCAATTAGTCGGAGCCACTTAGCGTGCACTCTCGCTCTCCCACACACCCAAACACCACGTCCTCTGTTTCTCTTCATTCGGCCCGGTGCGTCTCCGCTAATTAGCCGAGCCGTCATTACATGGTGACCCGGTGGCCCAACCCCGTGGCCAGGGATGGGCCTCTGCAGCGGGGCCCACCTGATCCTCCAGACTGTTGGGTGCCTAAGCGTCACTTCACAAGCAACTTATTGCGTCTAACTCGACCATACTTAGGCCTCTTTTGGTTCGTTTTTTGTTTGTTGTTGATGCACAAAATCATTGTTTCTGTGAATGGTTGAGACGGCTTGTTATTCTGGAAGTGAAATGGAATTATCATGATGATGGATCCCTCTGAAGATCCATTTGAAGGCTCAGCGTATTCACTAGGTTCGGAATGGTGTGCCAGTGCCGTATTGCTGTCTGGTCACAAAAGCATGACTTAGATACAGACCTCACAGACAAACAAAATGATGAAAAACAAATCAAATGTTCTAGTTTTCTTCATCCTACAGAAGGTACGTATGAAATGTTGCTGATGTAACAGGCATGGCGTGACCCATTGATGTAAAGATAAGGGTATGCTGTCCTCTGCTGGTACATAAAGGGACACACTTCACAGACTATATAAATGGAACTTCTGTTTGAGTGGCTGAGCAGTGAGCTGAAAGTAGCCTTGGGTGTCTTCAGAGCCAGTTCACACTGTCTGCCTATGTACCTATTCTGAAGTGCAGCACAACCTTTCCTACTGATTGTGTAGTGGATTGTTGGCTAAATGTTCTTCCATTTTATGTGTTATTTTATGTATTGGCTGTTTTAACCATTTTGAAAAAATAAAACTACAATATAATGTTAACTGGTTAAACACAGATGTTGAACATATATCGTTTTCAGTTAATACTCCCAATAAGTCTGTTTCACACTTGTTTTAATAGAGCATATTAGCCTTGTTTAATACTAACACTAGATTGTTTTATGTTTAACCTAGTTTGCAACAAACTGTGTCCCACGTTCTCGAGCTGCCTGTATCTGCAACAAAGCAAGTTGGCACTTAACTGTTGTCATCAGCATCCATGGAACAAGCTTTTGATATAATATCGCAAGAGAAAAAAAGTGTATAAAAACAGAACAAATCCATGGACCAATGCAGCTACATTTACCAACTACACACTAAAGGGATAGTTTGGGACTTTTAATGGTGTACTGTTCGGGAGACATTTGTCCAGCTAACATCAACTTGAGGTTAGCTTAAAAATGTAATAAATATGTGAATCGTTTTCCGGGTTCTTAAAGAAGTCTACATTAGCCACATCATTGATGTATAGTCAATCCCATTGATAGTCAACTGCTGCACTACAACCTTTACAATAGCTCCTTAAAAATGTCCAACTAACCAGTGCTATTGTAATGTAATGCCCTTTGAGATCTGTTCTTCCTAGTGCTCAATAGTATGTTTGTTTTGCTCTATGTATTGCCATATATGATTATTTACAATTTTTTCTAGCAATTTGCTTATATTTGTATTATTATTATTATTATTATTATCATTATTATTGTTATTATGAAGTACATTTATTTGACTGAGAAATTACAGTGTATTGACAGACATAAGCCAGGGGGGGGGGGGGGCTCCCAAGTGGGATTTGAAATAAAACCCTAGCCACTAGGTCACCACTATCATGCAAGAGTATGCTATATCTTACAAATACATAAGATATAATTATAATTGCTTCGAATACAATTATTGTGAGTGAGTCACAGCGCCTGAAGAAGGGAATGCTTTCACTCCTCTGTATCTGTGCCTCCAACACGTCTATGTTTGGACCACTAGGGGAAGCTGTTTGCCTTTCAAAGACGTGCTCGGCGCTATTGCTGACAAAGCATCCCCTCTTCCTCAATGACACTGTTTGAAAGTCACCCTGCATCCATGAATCAAACAGGGAGCTAAGACACCCAGATGTAACACGTTGCCAGATGCTTGCGTTACTATTTAAACTATGCCCCGAGCAATGCATGCGGAATGCACATGCCACAGCCAGAACAATTGCTTGACAGAGACGTCCTAATCTATGCTTTTTTATAAATGATGTGAGCTTCCTCCTCAATGACAATCTCCCACTGAACCTCTTCCAATACCCCTGCCCTCTACGTACATGGTGGTTTCTTTACAATACCCCAGTCTATATATATGGTGGTTTCTTTACAATATCCCTACCCTCGGTGTACATGGTAGTTCCTGTCCAATATCCCTGCTCCTCTATATACATGGTAGTTCATTTCCTATGTCCCTGCCCTCTGTATGCATGGTGGTTCCCCTCATTCAGTGGCACAGGAAGATATAGAGTGCTCACCCACTGTGCTTCATGTTTGGAGGCTTGTCCATGCGCACCGCCAACTTGATCTTCAGATCGGCATCCTGGCTGTTCTTGGGCACCACCATCTTGTGGTGCTCCGCCTGCTTGGGTCCATTGGTGGTGGGGTTCAGGATCACCTAGAAGAGGCGGGGTCGGGTTTAAATCGTTGGGTTTAGATCATTCTCAAAAGGTGGAAAATGGACAAAGCAATGTGTGCAGTCTTTGTATTAAGGGCAAATAATGGTCGACCGTTAAGTCGTGAGCGTTGTCTGAGACTCTTGGACAACAAGGAAAATGCTCTGAAGCTCACGCTCTCTTGCATTTAAACACCTGCGCCACCCCCACACCCTCTGATCCGAGTTGTCTGCTAATCAAACGTTTCTGTCAAAGAACCTGGTGTCACTGGGTGACTTTGATAGTGTATGGAGGGAGAAGACTGGGCATGATGCACGCAGCGCATCGCTTAATCAACCGGCCCTCTGTGGGTGACAGGCTCTGACAACGTGTGTATGTTAACATGCTATAAACTGGGTACGTGTGTGGGAGTGCCAATGCTAAGTACGGCCTGCCCATAAGGGGAACTTTACGGCGTGGTCCAATGAAACACCAAAAGGTGTGTGACATTCGCGTGGACCGACGATGTGCGCCGAGGGCGACCTGGAATAGCAACATAAGTGGGAGGAGACATCCGGAAGGGCGCGCGCTGCCAAAAAAAGAATGTGTGAGGCAGAGCGAGTGGGGAAGGTGGAGCACACTGCACACAGAGGTATTCCCCTTCCACCAGTTACAGAGAAACCCACGTCAGAACAGATTCGTGTGTGTCGTGGGGGAGCTTGGCAACCGTCTGCTTCTCTGTGAGACAGGATAGAAATAATCACAGGGAGAGGGACGAACAGGCTGAGAGATAGAGGAAGTCCTATGCCTTCAAAAAGAGAGAGAGAGCGAGATGGAGCTTCCTCTACTGATGACAAAATCATTCGAAAATTACAATAATAATGGCTGGAAATGAAAAGCCTTATTGAAGACATAGCTATGAAACGGTTTAGAATTCTTGCCATCCATTTTAGCAAACTTTCATTGTGGCAGATACATTTGTGGCGGTTGGTATATAGAAAACAACACCAAATACAGGCACACACTTTGATTGGTGAACAAATCCACAACTAAAACACGGTCCCTGCCGTCAAACGCTTCCGTTTTTAACATAACATCATCTCATCTAGCTGACGCAATGTCACTTTGATCACGTCATACCACAGACAGCACATTGAAACACGCGATGAAGTTTAAAGACCTCGTATCCCCTTCAGTCATGTAAATGGGGTCAAAGGCTACCATAGTAAGTGTCTAGGGACTAAACGTGTCTCACCCTCCCAAGCTCCTTGTCCTCCAGGGCCAGCACCCCTGTGCTCTCCGTGAAGAGCTTCACCTTGACCATAGGCAACGGGTGGGTCGTCATGAAGTCCCCCTGGGTGCCCCACCTAAGAGACGGATTCTCCTGTTACTCTCCCAGGAGCTGACGTTAAGATGTGCAACCATGCGGCACGGTTCATTAAAGACAGCACAGAACAAATGACTGTTCCACCACCTATTACATTATTACTGTACAAATTAAACGAAAAATTATAAAAATAAAACCCCACATCCCACCATAATGACGGTTCTCAGTGGAACGGTCAACAAAGCTCTGCTGCAAACTTTGTGATAGATGCCTGTGTCATTACGAAGCACTTAGGCTCTATCCCTCGGTTACAGTAATGGCAGCTTGAGACATGGGCGAAAGGCAAAAGAATGGATGTACAGTGACGGGTATCGCCAGCTTTTCCTCTTTCTTCATGATAATAACCGATATTGTTTTAGACAGTAGAGCACTCCCACTGACCAGTCAGAATTGAGTGTGCGGTTGGCTTGCATTCCTGTCACAGCCATTCCTTTCAGAATAGAGAGCAAGCCTACAACTCATCCCTGAAGGCCAAAGGGATATGTGCAGTTTCCAAGGGAACATTGCCTGCAAAATGTGTCCTTAATTCAGCCTGTTTAAATTGCTGCCCACAATGGACATTGACTTTCTAAATGATAAGTCCCCTGGCACCAGGCAGTTCTAAGCTTCCTATTCAGCTTTCACCTGTCATACAGCATTCCAGACAAATGTGTTTGAGATTTAGAGATTGTTGCCGTTGTTTAGCCTAAAGCTGACAAGTTTTTATCAAAAATGTGCACAGAATGCATGACTTTCAAGGTGTCTGTAGAAATAAGTTGGTAATAGAGAAACATTTCCCAAGAAAACATTTGTTTTTAAAAGGGGTGCCTTTATATGCAGTTGCTGTGCATTGAAAAATGAATATTTGTATCTTCTGAGCAGCCAGTGTCTGTTTTGCTTACTTGGGAATGCCATACTACAGTTCCGTGAGTGAAATGTATACACTGCATCTGCATAATGACAATGTGAAATTTTTTATTTTTTATTTTTGCAAACGCATTGAAAATAAATAACTAAGAAATCGCATTTACAAAAGTATTCACAGCTTTGGCTTAACACTTTGTTGATGCACCTTTGGCAGCACTTACAGCCCTAAGTCTTTCTGAAAATGATGCCACAAGCTTGGCACACCTATCTTTGGACAGTGGGACCTTCAAAGCTGCAGACATTGTTCTGTATCCTTCCCCAGATGTGTGCCACTATCCTGTCTCAGAGGTCTGCAGACCATCCCTTCGACTTCATGCTTGGTTTGTGCTCTGACATTCACTGTGGGACCTCATATACAGGCGTGTGCCTTTCCAAATCATGTCTAATCAACTGAATTCATCACAGGTTCACTCCAAGTTAGATGTAGAAACATCTCAAGGATCAATGTAAACTTGGTCGAATTGATAGTCATACAATTACCGGAAGTCTTGACTGATTAAGGTGGTGACACTATGCAGGTATAGAAGCTCTTGTAGGGTCATGCTATCATACACAATCGAGCATTCGTATCGACACTGTTAATTGAGATGGTAATAACCGCATTAGCGCCTACTGTCAGGCGAAGTCACCAACTAGGTAGATTACAGTCACTGTTGAACAAGTTGTGGTGCCTTTGGTAAGGTCACTTCTTTTCAAACATGAAATGCTTCAGAACAAGTTAAAACTACAGTATTTCCTGATTTAATTAAGACTATATTGTGGTGTGAGGCAACTGAAGGCCACCAGCCCTCAGAAAGTCCCACACATGTGAAAGTGTGGTCATTAGGGCATTGACTTCCAGGCTTCCGCCAAACGTCTAATGACCAGAACAGCACCAGTGGCCAGGTGACCGCCTCCCAGCTCATTATTACAGTACAATGCCACTTTCCTGGGAACAAAAAAAAAAGAAGAAAAAAATTTGAACTTTTTCCCAGTTATGTGGTCTGTGTAACATGGGATCTCCAAGGCCAGATAAGAGCCTCTTGATTCCTCATGGAAGAACGAATATGGAAATGTCATCACAAGCTGGTCCATGTCTTTCTAAGGAGAACAAAACAATCCATCTTCACAGTTGCAGACCAGCTGATTTAAAGGGCACATCAGCAGGAGTTTATTCTCTCCTGGTCACAGACCTCAGTATAATAGGTGTGACATCATTGCCATTATCATTCAAACTTAAGGTAGTCAGATATGGTCAGATGTGTGTACAACACTAAAAGGAAAATGTTTACAACTTCTAATGAATAAATACATTCTAACAAAGACAAACATATATATTAGCAACATTTTCATTCTTATTTTTACGGTCAATAAAAAACTTGCAGACCCATACTTTTGTAATGCAAAACAACTTGGTGATAGCACATCTGAAGAACACCATTCTATATTCAATTACATATGTGTATTTATACCTGTGATACTGCAGCTTTCCTTCCAATGTTAACAGATACAGAACAGTCATAACCCTTTATTAAAATGTGCACCAGTCACCAGTGTGCTGTCTATATATGTACAGTATGAACTGGACCGCCCCATTTCCACCAATCACATTTTACATAACAAGAAACAGTGTCTTACATTTCTAGCCTTAATTCATTACTGTAACCAATGCTCTGTAGATGTTAAGCCTTCTACAAAGTGGTCTGCATTTGGATTCCAGCAGCAGGTACGGTGAGCCATTTGTGCAAGAGTTTAAAGGTTTGGTTGCTTGGAAACACTTTCTACTTTTAATTTACTACATGCGACTAACTGGATTTTCATTTGTTGCTGAGGTAATGTTTGTGTGGATGGCTTTGATTCCTTACCCATAACTAAAATATAAATTATGATACTATATATTACATGGAAACAAAATATAAATATTTCTGATATGATGGCAACATTTTCTAATGTTGGAAAACTTAGGGACATACAAAGTCAATATAAAAACATTCACTCACTGCGGTCTGGATGCTTCCGCCTGGTCAGTCTGTAACTTCTCCCCTCCCTCCACCTCCATGGTACAGTAGACAATCCTGTTCGGGGCCACTGACTTTAAGCCCTGCACCTCGATGATCACTATCTGGTTCCCGCAATGGAAGAGGACATGACATGACACTGCACGTGCTCCACTATCTAAGAAGAGGTTCACGCTGTGGAACAACCTGTTTCTATCTCAAAATTCAAAGCCCGAAGCATCATAAAGAACAAAACCATGCAGCCGAAACAGACGTGTAGCGAAATGCGGCAGATGTTACATTGTAAACGTATGTCAGGCATGTCTTGATAGATCTCAAATTGTTATGCACTTTTATGGACGTGCACACACAAAAAAAAGAAACAGAAGTGGATTGCACAAACCTCCAGGGTGAAGGATAGAACCACATCGGACTTGGAGAGGATGTCCCCCTCGTCGCCCATGTCCAAAAAGGAGTTGTTCATGGAGGAGCGCTTGAGCTTCTGCTTGAAGTCCGGGCCACCCTTGGAAACGGGCAGGCTCTCTAAGTTGGCCATGAGCAGATTGACGGACGAGCGCAGCTCCTCAATGTACAGCGGCTCCATGTCTTTAGACAGGAACCTGGGGTACCTCCGCTCCTGACAGTCAGAACGATGAGAACAACAGCCCACAGTTTCTGATTAATTAAAAAATAAAGTGACATGCACTCTGGCCTGAAAGGCACAGTAAAGTCATACTTCTGTTGCTCAGTGACCTTCAAACTTGAGGCTTGTGATGCGCCGCACAAAGAAATGGCAGACTTCATTGTAGATGGACAAATAAATAAAATGTCTCTACTCTCTCCATGGCAAACACGTCAAGGTTGTCATTTGACGCAGAGCGCACGAGAATCCTCGTCATGTCTAAACATATTGTTTGTAACAACCCCACTATGGCTTCCCAGAGAGAACCAACCGAATCCAGAGATACAATCGGCTGAGGTGGAATGTCAGTTGCTGGGGGACCCTTACCCTGGCAACCTTTTCAGCCAGTTGCAGTCTCCCGTCCAGCTCCCTGCGGATCTGCGCAGCCTGCTCGTCCACGTTGTCCAGCTAAAAAAACAAAAGGAAAAGATAAGAACTTCAGTCACACACACACACATATATATACAGAAGGGCGAGATCAATCATTCAACTAAAATCAGTAATGTGTAAGGGGCTCAAAAGAATATAAGACAAAGACAATGAGAAATCCTGCATGCAAACATAGTATTAGTATGAAAAGAAAAAAAATAATAATATTTTTTAGTGTTTATGAATATAAATGCATGTATGGGTAAGCTTCTGAAAGAATCACAAATTTTGTAGTGTTCACACCTCATGTATTTGGCATAATTAGTTCCTGGATTGTTCAGAGACAGTCTATTGGCGCTAATGCATAGCGGTGTCCAAAAACATCCCCCTAACGCATTATTCCGCTACAACTAATGACTTTGTAAAGCTGGGAAAGATTAATTAACTTAGTCTTGTCATTAACAAATACACCTCTTGGCACCGTAGTATTAAAGCATGACACAACGTGTGGGCGAGCTAATGTGTGATAACTTTGAGATACGTGCAGTCGGAACACAGCCCCTGGTTGCTGTAATATGTGGGCGCTAGCACAGGTCAGTTCACTCCAATTAGGCTGTTTACCAGCCGGATAAGATCTGCAGCGCTAACACCTAGCCAAGCTTTATTTGGAAACCAGTTGACATACTACGAAACAAATCTGGTGAGTTTCCAACAGATGAAGATAACCACGAGGTCATGTGCAGTATATTATCAGGTTCCTTGAGTGAAAAAAACGTGCAAAGGGAAAGCCTTAAGGGTGAGTTTATCACAGCATCTTGATATCATGGCCAAGAAGACATCATACGTCTCAGGACACTTTGAAGAGCCGATCCTCCTAATGAGCCTTCAACAGCCATCTTTAGCACGTTCTTCAGTTGTAAGGCACCTACAACATTAATGTGTGCAGAAACCCCTCTGGAGAAGTGGCCATGCCTCGAGCAGAATGCTAACGGACAGCCAACAGCCAGGTCCGTCCCACAGCGCTACACGCCATAGCAATCGCCTGCACAAATGACTAAGACAGCCCCTGCTTCGACAGTGGCATTCCTTTTGGGGGCTGCAAAGCAGTCCAGTCAATGTAGCAGTGCAAAGCACGCACAGGACACTCCAGGGCCTACATGACATCCACTGCATCACATGGATTGGTCATGTTCAGGATTTTAAGCACAAAAGCAGAGTATGGCTCTAAAATTACCTTATAGTGTCTGGGGGCAAACTGAATACATGAAGGATGCATGGAGAAAGCATACAAATCACTGGCGATGGATATGAGTGACTGACCCGCATCACCATAGCCAGAGCTAGGAGAATAGCGATGTGGTTTGACAAAGTCTTCAAGCTAAGAGTCTCAGTCCATCCAAAACATTAGACAAATCTCGCGATGGGGTACTAGATCTAGTTATGGGAAAAAGCCAACATAGCCCTCTCAATGAAGCCTTTCAAAGGGTAAGCACCGTCAGTCTCAAACACACTGAATAGTGGATATGACACGCGGATGAAGTCCTTGTGTAGTCAGCCTCTGCCTTTCAGTGGCCAGACATAAAAGCCCCACATGCCTAAATTCTTAACCCAAATTCTCCATTGATCTGGCATAGCCACCACAGGTTAGGCTAAGGCATATCACTGCTACCCACGGTCCACCTGGGAGCTGCAAGAAGAATCGACAGCCTCTCTGCTTTCCCTCTGGCATGAAGGGGCCAGAGAGGAGGGAGGGGGTGGGTTTCTACTGCACTGGTTTCCCAGTGTATCCTGGCCAAAGGCGCTGAGAGATGTCTCCCCTCAGCCTAAGGCACACAAGGAACCGACAGTTTCTCACTAGAAACAAGGTTTCAACACAGACTCCGAAGCAGTGCTCTCATCCGCTGAAGAATGGTCTCCGAAGAGGAGACTCATGCATGCTCATAATAAGGATTGGCTCTTCAGAAGGCACCTAGTGTCAGAGCACACCTAACGTCTGCTTGGCCTTGATATTAGGGCACATCTGTATTGGGTATCTCATAGGAATGAGTTCATTGCGTTAAATGATATATCTACTCCAGTTGCACCTTTTTTAAATTAAAAAAATTAAATAATTTTTTTTAATATATTTGTTTTTCTTTTCAGAGAAAGGCTCAAATTAGATGACCAACTTAGTCCCAGAGGTTGCCTTTTTGTAAAACTTTGTCAAAACAAGACCATTACACAAGCTACTGACTCATAATTAACACTTGCACTAATTGGATTACTTAAGAGTCATGATTATGTAATTAGATCAAATAAAAAACACATCTCGTTGACAATTAATTGCTAATGAGCGCACTGCAATTTGCATTGCAATCTATTCGGTAGACATGAGGCCTGCAGTAGAGCTTAACACAGACAGTGATTAATCACGCAGGATAAATGCCCAGTGCAATCCAATCATTTGAGAAGTATCCTCCATTTCTGACAAATTAGTAGCATCAGATGCTAATCTGTAGCAGATGTTATGACATAAGCAAATGGGAACCGTGACTTTGGCCAAGAAGCACAGTAAAAATGTGGCACAAAAAAACACATTTTATTTCACACAAATACAAATCTGTCTGCTGGTATAGGCATAACAGAATGTACATATTCTACATGGACAACCTGTTGGGTCTACATTGGCAGAAGATTGATACAAGTCACTGATCTTTCTTGCAGTAACCTCCGAGCCTTTAAGCTCGAAACAACAAGAAGATCCATTGTAAACGAGCCACGCGACGCCACCGGTAGTCTCACTGTAATGAAATCCAATGCAGCAGGAAAGCCATGTCTTAAAACGGGTTAGAACCACCGCGCCACCATTTCCACAACAGAACATTGGTAACTGATCAAATATAAACAAAATCTAGCTCGGGAGAGGTAAGAGTTCACGACCAACACAGCAAATTGACAGAGAAGGGTTCCACCTTTCCAATTGAATTGGATGTTTCAATGTGTGTTCCCTTCCTACCCCAGGAAATCGAGTAAGAATGACATTAGCACCCACTATTTCTTGCGTTAAGTCTAACTGCACAGCCAAGTGCCGGGTACATATAAAAGTCACTTAAACAATGTTGATCATAAAACACAATCGTAAGTGGAGGACCAAATTGCATTCTTTGGGCCGCAATAAATATAGCGTTTAAAACACATTGGCCAATGTAAATGTAATGACAAATGTTTGTCAACATAATTCTGTAAAGTTTCAACCCAGATGAGAGAGACCAAAAAGAATCCCATTTACTTCTTACTCATATTAAAAAAAATTACCAGTTTCTTATAATAGACAGCTTATACCGCAATATTTTGCGACTTAGTTGTAGTTTGAGTGTGACTGTTTTTTGGTCTTATGGGACAACTTGATTTAAATCAATACATCATGAATTATAGTTAGATAGTTATATCAATATTGTGATTTTTTTTATTATTTTTTAATTATGATTTTGGCTAAATACAACACATCAAGTTACAGTAAAGGAGTATATTGCAACTGCTTTTAGGTGAATTAATTTTCACAGTGAGTGAGTGTAGTCGTAACTACCTAACTATGGCTGAACATTTATCTTGTCTATGCCAATCTATCATGTGAAAATTCAACACCCGACTCAGACCCGACGACCCACTTGAGGGGTGAACAATTCATTTCGATTTCCAAAAACGTACTAACTATGCTGAAAGGTATTACATTGTAAATGAACCAACTGGAACACAAATGTTTACCGGAATGAACAAAACACTCTCTGAGACAACTTGACTCGTTAGTCCCAAGTTATTTCAAAGATTAGTTAAAAATGGACGAATCGTTCAAGAGTGACCCATCAGTAATGAGGCGACAACTCTGCAAAGCTGGTCTCCCTGTCACATCAATCCACCATTCTCAGACGCTCAATAGTTTAACATGGTCTTTTTAAGACACAGTTTCCCCTCACACCATTAGCTAACTGCTACGCTTTGCTCGTGCTGCTTCTCCACCCCCCAGTCTCCACCTGCTTGGGCTGTTGCTTAAAGTCTCCTGGGGGGTTTTGCAGATATCTGCTCCCTATCCATGGTTCCTCATTGGATTTTTTTAATATGACCGTGGGGAGGGACAGTAATTTGGAGCAAACCTTGACAACAACCTTTCAATTTATCACCATGACCAAATGCAATAAACTGCTCAACATGACCGTAAGTTGTCCTGACTGAACTGCATTCTTTAAGAAACTTGTGTTGATTCTATCCTCTCAAAATGTAGTATTTCCAATCTAGCTGAATATCCATCTGTATTTTTCATTAATTACTTACCAGTACTACTAATCATGACCAAAGTGTTCAGCAAATGGTAAATCAATGCTTTGAAACATCCTTAGCCATGCTGAGCAGACCTCAGAGTTTCAACAGGGAGTGAGCGTACAGCCACATTTCATGCAGATGCCATCTTTTAAGTGGCGACGTAGTGCTGTAGTCATCTCAAACGATGGGACTTGAAACGGAGAGTCTTATCTTACCGCCGCATGGCGTCTCGTTATCAGAGTAGGAGTTCCACTTGTCTCCTTGGCTTCTGGGATTTTCCATCCGCGCTCCTATCGTGGCTTCACATCCCAGGCAGCCTATAAGGCATGCTCCTTTACTGGGGAGCTGCTTTATTGGAATATTGCAGTGCCAGCACACTGCTGAGGTCTGCGACTTCCCGTTCCCTGGGCTGTCAACTCATGTCTCCTCGTGCAGGAAGCATGTCATTTGGGATAACAAAGCGTGTTTTACAGCACGAAGATTTTTGACAAAATCAGACATTGTCTTCAGCACTTTAGAAGAGTTTGTTTGTGTGTGTGTGTGTCTGTGTGTGTGTGTGTGTATGAGGTGTGAAACGTGCCATCCCCCACACACGCAAACGCCTCACTGACACCTGCGCAGGACGTCTGAGATCGCCCATAGTTTACAATGGTAACACACGTGA
>JAVQJS010038079.1:0-22501 GCA_036024795.1 Galaxias rostratus
TCTAATTATCTCTATTATTATATGCTATGTAGGATTCTATTTTGTTCAAAAGAGGAAACCTTGATTGCTTTCTAAGTCTGATGAAAAACAGATTATTGTAACCATGCTTTAATAATGGACCCTGAAACCATGTTTTAACACCTCAACTGAAAATATATGCAATGCAGTATATGTTTCTTTCACATTTAATTACTTGAAATCACCTAAAAACATATGTATTAAAAGATATCAGTCAGTCAAAAGCCAACAATACTTGATAAAGTCATTGTGTTGATGGCAACCTGGGTCCGGCTCTCTCTCTCTGTAGTTCAACTAGGCCTCCTACAGCTTTAAAGACGTGTGTAGGCAGATGATGACTTTGATCTGCTTGGGAAGAAGGATTACTACAGATAATTCCTCTCTACTACCCAGTCAATGTTGGCCTCATACGCCCTCACTGTACCTCACAGGAGACTAGCAGAGGCATGGGAGATAATTGATCACTATTCTTTTTTTTTTAAACTTTTTCTGCCATTTGGATCTATTCCTTTCCAACACATTTATCCTACTATGACTGGCTCTCTTGAAACAGTCAAACATGTCAGCTACCATTGGTTAAGTGTTTAAATGGGTTTAAATATGTTAATTATTAATGAAGCAATTATCTTCACCAAAGTCCATGTGGGTTTTTGAGTGCAAGCTCTTAGAGTCCCTCTCTCTGCCCATCACCTGTCAAACAACAAAAAGGAATCAGGGGACTGCCATTTATTTAGTGCAGGGAATTCAATAAGACAAGAATATTTAAAAGACAGGTTTCGAATTATAAAGGGGCATTCAATGTTTTGACAAAATATTTGATTAATTGATTTAATTTAATTAATGTTCCAATCATTTTTTTTGCTCTTGACCAAACACGAATAATATATAGCAGTGTTTTTGTAATAGTGAGAGCACTCTTAAGCAGGGCTAGGTGTCCAAGGACAATGGAAGACATTGAATTTCATTTCCTGTTAATCCTTGTACCCAATGATGTTGTTTACTTATTTCTGTGTTTGTGAAGTTGTGACTTTCTTAACTTGTTAAGAAATATAATGTATGTCCAAAGCTGAATTATGAGTCATACAGCAGTGTTTAAGAAAACAGATGCCAAACTTTATTCTGCCTTCTAAATATAGCAATTAGTAAGTCTACTGACATTCAAACAGGTTTTGCCAGATGCTCTCCAAAACGCTCGTCTGCACAAATGTCCTGTTTGCACCGTTTTACCTTAGATTTGGCTTTGTTCCTACATTTTATTGGACATGTCATAGAGTATGTTGGCCATAAGTAAATAGATTGTTTATGACATTCTTGTTCCTCTTCCCTGTTCTGCAAGAAGACAGACAATACATCTTTTTAAACTATATGCAGCCTATGTGTGATTTGAACACGTCACACCTTTAAACATAGTGTTGCAGAAATCAAAATGATCTGAATATCGCTTGACATCTTAAATAACCCAAGGACACACACTGTCCTCTTCAACTGTAAACTGCCACACTCCCGAGCGTGTCTTTTGGCCATTCTGACTGTTCAGAGAAGACACAACGAGTATCGATTAGGGCTCCTCTTAACTGCCGCACTTTGTCCTCTGACGGTCCAGGTGAGGGCTTGGCTGAAGCCTTGGAATGAGGGAGTAAATAGGCACTTGATAAATAAAACACCTGGGTCAACATGGGTTTCACCCATTAACCTGAGGATGTGGGGCCAGTCTTTGAGAAGAGACAATGAGTCACAGAAATGGGAAATACCTTAACAAACATCATACTTTCTCGATGGCCTCCGAGTTGAGAACGTTTATTGGACAAGCTTTGCTAATTTAGTATTCAATGGAAATTATTGTCAAACAATAGAAGTAATATGCTATGCAGAATGTGAGTGACACATCTAGGAGATTTGGAAACGGTAAAATCACTGCACCATGCTCTTACACATTATTTTAGATTGTACACTTACATTGCACAAGAAACCAATCTCTTAAAAAAATAAAACGTTCACCGTCTGATTATAGGTGCAGCCCACTACATCACTGCAATGCTACAATGTTTATTTTTAGGTTTACATACATATTTGCTCTAAAGCAGGTCAACCAAGATAAGTCTTCAACCATGAGATTAGTTTTTACTTTGGACATGGTGAAAGCAGCCATAAACTGTTCAGGGACAAATCCACCGACAGGTCAGAGGTCAGGGAGGTGTGGCCTGATCGGCAGAGACACCCCCAGATTTACACAAGTGTAAAAAGAGTCCATTCAGTCGGTCTGTATGGACAGAGTTTCACAAAGATCCACTGTGGGCCCCATACATACCTCCTCCCCCTCTCCCACACGCCATGCCTGCAGAGGAACCAGACAATAGTGGGGTTTCTGGTGATTATAGCCACATGTTGGTTCACCTGACATTCTTGCCTAAAACACAAATGTCACCATTGGAACGCTGACGTTAACCAGCCGCACCGACTGCTCGGACGAATGCAAGTGAGAATTTGTCCAATGCAAATTACAAGCTTTCAAACACTATTGATTAGTTAGGCCAGCCTATCCTTCTTGTGTTCTCCTCAGGACCAATCTGCTGCTTATGCTGTGTTCCACAATTCTGATTACGCTGATTATCTCACTGCATTAATTGAGATTCAGGCTTATCGTAGCAATTGGCCAGATACTTTGAATTAAAACTGTACAATTAGTGTGACCAACATGAGGATTTATCACCCTATCAAACCCATAGTTTATTTTTCCTGAATTAAATATTATTACTATGGATCCATGAATCATTACAAAGTAGCTCATTAGTTTTAGAATGCTGTGTATTTTACTTTCAGTTTCTCTTCAACAGCAAACCCAAAGGAACAACAGTGGTCAGACTGCACTTATGATAAGCAACAATAAGGGATTATGAATAACCTATTGTCGTACAAGAAGCCATAACTGAAATAATTACATTGACAAAAATTCCTATTCATAGCTTATTTGCTTGCCTGTTGTTTAAAGTTTAACTGACGTCTCACAACTGAAGTTTATTAGACATTTTGAACCTACCTGTTTATTGTTTTTAACGTAATGATAATATGGTATTATAATTTAACACTTGTCTCCCATTCCCTGGGTAAAATGAGGATTAAGGAAAGATTAAGGCAGTGCCTTTTTTCTTTATCCCTGAGTAAGCCTGCACAGCATGCAGCTCAAAGGTGATGAAGCACTCTGTGATCCTCGCTCGGATGAAGCTAAAAACTCTCAATGCACCGACGCATATTAAAGAGAAAAAGACACCACTTAAAAGCCCCTTCAACCCATGATCTTTATTTCAACGCTATTCCATCATGTCACTGTGAAAGCTTCCCACTAGTTGCCTAAAGATTAGTTGTCAACAGAACATCAGCATGCCAATTCAGGGAAAATATCTTGAAATGAAAAATGTATGTTAAGGAAAAGTTGTCTTGGCTGATGAAAATTTTGCTTTTCTTCATATCACTATTAAAACGGCAGCATGAAATAAACAATGTCATGGTTCCATATAGAACACTAGTTTCAGCCTAGATGGTGTCCAATTAGATATTATCTGTACTAGGCATTTGAAGTAATTCATAGAGGAGTTACGGATTCTGTACACAGTTTGTTCTGCTGCCAGATGCAAACTATAATTTAGAGCAACTTCATCCGATGAACATTAATTGTACGCTTTAAGACACCATTGCAACACAATCATAATGACAATCTGATTAAACTGATTCATTAAACAGTATTGATAAATCTTTTAAATACCCTACTATTTTATGGTAAAGCTGAATCTCCTGTGATATTGGCTTCTAGTATATGTGGAGATTTGATTTCTGAATGCTGATCTACATTTGATTTGGATTGATTTTAGGTTTTGGTAATTTATCCGATTGAAAATTATGAAAACTGTTCATAATTGGTGTTTTGGGTGTTACTGTTAAATGTATAGGCTATGCTATAATTATCATCATTGCCATCATTATCATCATTTCCAATATCATACTATGTGCGTGGGGTAAATAATGCTTTCTAATTACCATACATATTCAACTTTGGGCAGCCCCCTAGGTGTCTCACTTTCGCAGTGTTTGCATGGATTCAACGGAGAGCCCGACTGATTCTGTGCGTTGACGTCACCATTGTGTTGATTTGCTAAACCGAAAGAAGAGAGGAGTTAGTGCGTGTGTGAGAGCGGGTGCTGTGAACTGCGATACTATGCTGTAGCCCCGATAGCCACATACGGAATCAAAACGTGCGACTTATTAGGTGAGTACTGACGGGAGGACGGCTTATTGCTAGAAAGAGTGACAGAAACCCGCTTCTCTTTCTGCGCATAGTTGCTTTCTTGAGGTGTAGACATAGTTTCATTCACACTATAAATATTTTTCTGCACGTTGTCTAATATTACTTCAAATCGCATCAAGTGAGTTACAGTGCAGCGAATTGTCGTAAACAAGGCGGCAAGAAAAGTTTTAATGTATTTTCATTTTATTTATCACTATACTTTAAGCCTTTTTAGTTGTATGTTGGAGTTCGAACATTAATGCAAAGTCCGCTCCACAAGGTGTTGAAGTTTTCATTTACCCACCAACTGGGAACGTTAAGATGTTTCAGTTCACGTAACTTGTCTGTTTTAGTATTCTGGAGATCGCAGCTAGAGAACGTGGGGTCTGGCTCTACATTAGGATACAGACAGTGTGTCGCTGTTTGTGGGTTACTCTTCAGTGATATTTTCCCCCGTTTTAATATGCTACAGTAGACACAGACAACTGTCACCTTGATCTAAACGCAGGCAGTGATGACAAATCATGATCTCCGGAGATAGTTGACTGGACTGTATCGATGTTCCATATTAAGATTGCTTAATGTTCAATGTGGACCAGATTAACATTTTATTGGAGGCGACAGCATATTTGATTCCTCACATAATAACGCCACTTATTGGCGCGTTAGGTTTTGCACAAACTAGGTGAATTGTTTACAACCGCAACGGCAAATTGATGTGTTATCTTGACTGTTCAGACTAAGATCTTTTTCAAACTCAGGACATACTGTAAAGCCAAGTCTAATTAAATATTCGGATTCGGAAGCTGCAATCATTCAAACGATTCCACCTGTGCATTAAACAATCAGTTGCCAATGTCGATGGGATCATATTTGGTCCTTGACTTCTGTAGCTAGTATAGCCTACTTTTGACAGAGTACAAACGTGCGAATATGCGTAAGTACTGTTCGGTATTACATTATACTTTGCCCATTCGAATATGTTGCTAGTCGTATATCTTTATTCGATAAGTCTAATGCAATTACAGTTACATTTATTTAGGGTTTGAGTCAGAGCGCGCGCGGACATCATTTGGAGGGTTTTAGGTGTGATTTGATTTATTGCTTTGACTTATGTTGCAACATGTTATATCATATCACGTCTGAGAATTACTCCCTTTGCTCGTTGTCAACATAATTATTTGTATAGGTGGTCTAGGATTAGTGTGCCTTCAGGACGCGCAGTGCCTCTCAAATCGGCAATTCCTAATATGGGTTATGTGCACCATAAACGTGTCTTAATCAAGCAACTTTAAGGTTGACGAGGTTGCATTCTAACGCAATATGTCAAACGTACTTTGCTTAGGCCGGTTATAATTGACTGAATCATAAGATATTTGGCATGCTGTGAAGACAATGTCCTAGAAAATATTTTTACGCACAATAACGGGCAGGTACATTTGTTAATTGAGAGCATATTAATGCACACCACTTTTCCCTTTTCTACTGAGCTTGCATCCTTATAGCTATTGTCTTTAAGATGTATATTTCCTATTGCTTTAAACGTTACAATGATTGTCTACTGAGTCTATCGTGCAGGGCACATTACCTTTGTTGATATGTGTGCGATTAGTATTGATACTTTTTTGGACATTTTGTATAGCCTGGGCAAAGTCAAGTGTGTAGTCACACCTTCTGTATTATATATTTATTTTCATTATTATTCTGCCAGAGTAACACACCACAATGTATAGTATGTATTTGCTAAATGACATTGATTGTAGAAGTATTTTAGCGATATATTATTGGCAGCTATTTCCGAGTTTATTTGTGTGCTGTGTAAACTCATCTAGGTAACTAAAGGCATCATTCTTGATTTTACATTCTAGCCGTCTAAGTGATGGCCTAACACAACTTCGTTTTAATTGGTTTACATGAATTAGAATTATTTTCGCATTTTCGTCTAATAACACTTTGTTTTATGAAGTCCAATATAAATTTTGCTCGACACCATTTGTGTTTCTGCGACATCCTCCGCTCCAACCATTTTTGGCATCCGCACACAGCTCGCCGCTTCTCCCTTCTCGGCTCACTGCTTCTCCCTGTGATGGGAATACTGAATAAGATGCCATTTCATTTCAGAATGGGTGTTGATGCTCTTTGTTAAAACGCGTTGGTGCTTGGTTCACAAAACTCTGTCTGCAAGGTACCCTTTGGAACTTTAGCCTAGGTCTATGGTCCTATACCTGGCCAGCTAAATATATAATATAAAAATGTAACTCTTCAATCACAGTTGTAATTGATATCCATGTTTGTTCATTCGCCAGATCGTTCCATAGACTGATACAGTGTGTAATCAGTGTGACTTTAACGAAAATATAGAAAACCTATAATTTAATGAAATGGTGGTTTAACAAGTATGCCACTTAAATGTATGCCTTATTTATCTGCTACTGTATTTTTGTGTAAAAATAAAAAAGATTGTGGAAAGATGGTTGCATTATAAAAACAAATATAATCTTTAAACCATGTTAATGATCAAGAATGAAGTCTTGTTTTTTTAGGATATTCAGTACATAAGTGAACATTTTGTGTGTCCGCTTAGTCCATATTTTGCATTTTAATTTGAATGATGTAGGCTACTAATACATTTTGGGATATTATTTTTCTGTACATAATAGCATAGAATTGAGGAACAATTTTTTAAACCTAATATTTATTTAAGAAGACAAATGTCAGCATAATTTTTATTTTGTCTGCTCTATGCAGGTGGATTTTATCTTGCTCATAAAGATAACTGAAAAAACTGCTGAAAGGTGGAAGGCGAGCCTCATGAGTTGGCCTGGAGGATCACAACCACATTATGGATTTGACTAAAATGGGTATGATCCAGCTCCAGAACCCAAACCATCCCACGGCCCTTCTGCAGAAGGCCAATCAGATGCGTCTGGCTGGAACCCTCTGCGATGTGGTCATTATGGTGGACAGCCAGGAGTTCCAAGCTCACCGGACCGTGCTGGCCTGCACAAGCAAGATGTTTGAGATCCTCTTCCACCGCAACAGCCAGCATTACACCCTGGACTTTCTTTCACCAAAGACCTTTCAGCAGATTCTGGAGTATGCCTACACTGCCACGCTCCAGGCAAAGGTGGAAGACTTGGATGATCTTCTGTATGCAGCAGAGATATTAGAGATTGAGTATCTGGAGGAACAATGCCTCAAGATCCTGGAAACCATCCAGTCCTCTGATGAGAACGACGCTGAGGTCAGTATGAACGACGGGGGCACAGAGGAAGACGACGAGCGCAAGGGCCGCAATGGAGGCAAGAACTCCAAGAAGCATTCCATGGACGGGCATTATCTTTCTGCCAGCCAGCAGGCGTCTGGTCTGACCAGCATGGTGGATCAGAGCCCCTCGGTGTCCACATCCTTTGGCCTCTCCACCCTGAGTCCCACCAAGGCTGCTGTGGACAGCCTGATGAGCATTGGTCAGTCTCTCCTTCAGCAGGGCCTGGGGGGCGACCAGCATACTCACAGCAATGCCCACCAGCAGTTAATGACTGAGATCAAAACAGAGATGATGCAGGTTGATGAGGGAGGCAACGGCCACGAGAGCCCTCGGACCATGGAGTCCAGCGCCTCCAGCAATGGGGAGAGGATCAACGAGTCAGACCGGAACCGAGACGGGCCAGGAACCCCAACCAGGAGCAGCGTGATCACCAGCGCCCGGGAACTGCATTACGTTCGGGAGGACGGCATGGGCGACCCCCAGGCAGACGGCAGCCACATGGGTCTAGAGGCAATGGCTGGGATGACCGAGAAACACCTGGCCTCCCTCTATTCTCTGCCACCCATCAAAAACGAAGGGATGATGTCCATTCCGGTCTCCATGGCCTCCTCCCTCCACATGTCCCCAGCCCTGGCCATGTCTATGGACTTCAGTGCCTATGGGGGACTGCTGCCACAGAGTTTCATCCAGAGAGAGTTCTTCAACAAGCTGGGCGAGTTGGCTGCTGGAATGAAGCCTGAGCAGGGCAGGAACCAGCATGAAAGATGCAATGTTTGCGGTGCCGAGCTGCCTGACAACGACGCTGTGGAGCAGCACAGGTAAGCTACGTGCTGTTTACTGTTAGTCTCCTCCATCACAGGTTGATTATGAGGCAGCTGTGATTTATAGGTAACTAATCAATGTGGCTGATATGGGCACAAATTAGTTTAAGCCGTAATTGGGCTAATTAGCTAAGCCATTCTTTTGCATTACTTGTGGCATGTTGCTGTAGGTTCACTTAGGAAAACAAAATACGTTTTAGGCCTTGGCAGACTAGGACTGCCAAAATGGTCCATTTGCCAGACTTTTGAGTATAGAACAAGAAAAGATAGAACACATTGTCTGTACAATAAATTAAATGATCAAAATGTATCAGACAATTTTCTTATTGGCTATTGTTGATTATGGATATATCAGTAATAACTACCGGACAAACATTTTGGCGTATTGATTACAACAAATGGTCGAATATAGTTAAATGTACTTTAGTATTTATTTAAATTATTTTATTATTGTTCCATGGCTTGAACTATTCTTTAGGAACTTGCATTAAAATGCATAATGCAATTCAATCAACAGTCACTGTGCTCTGCCTCTTAATTTGTCTGGAAAGCATGAGAAAGGACCACTGTTCAGTAAAGGTTTATGTCTGTGTTTGAAGATTGGAAAATGTGTGTTTTTTTAATTGACAAATTGTATTATTAGAATCGGCTCCTGCCTCTTGCACACATGTCTATTATGTTAACATGGTTCGTATTAACCCTCAGGATGTGCAGAATTAAAAAAACGTTGTCCTCCCCTGCCTTTCTTGTACATTTAACTAGTTTTGTAGTTTTCTTTTGCTTTTGTAAATGAATGTACCAGATTGTAGTTGCCACTATTTATAAAGTGCCAATGAAGGGCTTTCTTATTAGCGAACATAAGAATACTTTTGTCAGTCTCCCATTACCCTTTACCACCCAAAAATATGGAATATTGTCATTTTTTTCGTAGGTTCTTGAACTGATTGTATTCTCAAAGATTTTCAGTGGGTAACAAAAATATATAATCTGTGGCTGCGAGCCGATATTCAGAGTCCACTCTGCTGATGACTTCCAGACCTGAGCGGGTGGCTGGCGAGCTGTCCTGCCACGGCGCTGGCTGAGCCCATTAGTCGCACCTGGTGAGGGGGCAGGCTAATGGGAAGCAGCTCCTTCTCAGAACCCCCCCTACACCCGATCCCTGTCCACCCCTGACCCTGGCGGTATGGCCAGGGACAGTGACCCCCCCCCCCCCTTCCCAGGGGAGGGGGCACAAGTAGGGCCTTATTAGCTTTATGAGGGGAGCAGACTGTCCAGCCCAGGAAATGAGGACTGCACACAGAACCAGGGGCCAGACCTTTGCTGCCTGGTTGGCCTCTGCTTCTCGTCAGTATAGCTGGAGGGCTGCCTCCTAGTTTTAGTTAAGTGTAGAGAGAAGGGCCTGAAGGGCTTAGGTTTTGGTTTGTTTGTGCACAGGTGGGGAGAATGGGGGTAGAGCATGTAAATAGATGTCTGTCATTGAGGTTTAAAAAAACACCGTCATGGGTTCTACAGGGTGCTTCTGACGAGGGGTTGAGTTGAGACAAACAAGAATTGATTTAAAGTGAGAACACACACTGGGGAACTTATGATGCAGCTCAAGGAAATGCAAGAGAATCTGTTCTATTCTCAGTTGCTTTGTTTTCTTTGATGTGTTGGATTAGTGCCCGACACTAGTAACTGCGTTTAGCATGTAGGAGGATGATTTTCAGTTCACCTCAGGTTGTCAGAATCTATTGTGTGTTTCCGGCTGTTAGGGATTATACCAAGAGAAGTCTCGAGCAACTGTCTGCGAGGCAATGAGAAACGTGAGAAATAAACAATTGGGAAGATAGAAAAAAAAAAAGACAATTATTTAAAAGAAATTCAATGGAGTGTCTTGTATTTGGGGCTTGGATCTTATGTTTGGCTAAGCATTTGTCTGCAATATCTGTGCAACCTTCTAAATGGTAGTGTATATCACCAGAGGGCAAGCACTTGGAATGTACTTGCATCATCCTTTCATGCATTTTGCATATTCAGACCATTTTTTGGCGACTGACCTCCCTACATTGAAGTGGACCTGCTCAGCTTGAAATGTTAGTGCTAATCAGAAGGAATGCACAGCGGTTAAAGTTCATGCTAGCCTTCCATTTCAACCCCCGACCCCGACTAAATGTTGGTGAGTCTGTCAAACAACTTGATCTAAACTCCACAGTGTAGCTATATTCTCTTATATCACATCTATCAAAATGGGTAGGTTTATAGCTCCTAAATAAGTGTATTTTATGGGTTATGGATTATGCGATTTAAGGTTTAGTTAAGGAAATCCATAATTTTTTTGTGATTACAAACCTTTTAGGTTTTTTATCGAATTAGAAGAAGATCAAACTAATATTGAACATTCATAATGTATGGATAAAATGGAAAGCTTAGTTATTTTAACCGAAGTGTTGTTCTGCATTTTCAAATGGCAGTGGGTACCCTGAGAAAAAATTACTGTGAGGGTTGCCCATGTTTAAAGAGGGGTTTCATCCATCTGCAAGAGCTAGGAAATCTCGTATCAAAGGAGATTTCCGTACCATTTCAAGCATTGATCTGTTCACTTTGCCCCACTGAATACTAATGTGTTAATTAAGATGAGTAGAGATACTCCACGACATCCTTTAATATTGTATAGTCTAGCCTGACAGACTTCTGTCATTTGAAGTGTAAAATCAAACATTGCATCATCTCTAGTCTGCTCTCTGATCAAAGCATAAAGATTTGGCAGAAAAATATGTTAAACTACTAGAATATTCAGTTGCCTATGTCCTCACAAATGCTAATTCACCCACCCATTGCCAGAGCGGCGAGTTGTATCTTTGATAAGATATAATTTTCACGTCTTTTGTGTACATACTGCAAACCTGTTAATTCTTTGATGTGATTATAGTGTTGCTGTTTTTCCTCATACTGGTGCAATTGACAGAAATCACAGAAATTGCTGTTCTCTAGATGATAGACCTACATGCTTCTATTTTCTAAAGACTCGTCAAAAGCTCTGATTGTTGACAGCTCACAGCACACTGCGATGTTTCTTGTGACTAATTACACATAATTTCCCAGCAGCCCGCTGCCAGGATCACCACAGTCTCTAGTTACAAACATGTGAAAAAATCTGCCAGGAGAGTTCATTTGGTGCAAACAGGTCAAGTTAAACTGACCGTAATTGTTTCCAGACGTGACATTAGTCCCCTGTGCGACTGTGTGTGCATGTAAGGTTGTATGCGTTAGAATGAATGCATCTATAAGTACTCCCTTCCTGTATAAATTTGCCCCTGCTCCATTCATTCTCTGTGGCCCTGGGTCATATCATAAAACCTTAAAACGAATGGAAGAGTTGTGTTCTGGCTCTGCACAAGGTGGAGGGAGAGTAGGTGGTGTGTGTGTGTGTGTGTGTACGGGTGTGTGGGGTACCTTGAACTAGCCCTCCAGAGAAATGTATTGATATCTCTAGGAGATTTATGAGTGAGGGATTGGTAAATGAAGGGCTGTGTTTGTTTTTCAATCGCCCGAGGTTTCCTACAGGGGCCGAATCAAAGCAAGCTCCATCTTACCAGAACAACAACTTTTCTCACTCTCGCTCCTTGCCGATGCAAAAACCCATTGACGGGCCCAGATTTATTTCTGAAAGGAAGTCTGGGGTGAGTGTTCTCGTGGCTTCAGGGAGACAGGATTACAGCAATATTTTAGTAACCCCGGCGATAAGAAAATAATCAGCGCGAATGGGCTGAGTGATTATTAGACAAATAAATGCATGATGCGGGGGGCATACTCGAAGGGAAAGGGGCTCAAAAAAATCTCTGCTTGATATTCCAAACACAGCGTTCAATTCAAAAGGAGCAGCCTTGGGTTTATCTCTTTCACTTAAACATCCATTCTCATGCAGATGACTAGCCCTCTGTAATGTACATCACATAAGAAAAGGGCCCACTCCAGAAAACCCTTTCAGCGTATAGCTGTTAAACATTACTACTAACCGTCAATGTTTGAACCAGCTCTTTTCATATCTCAGCCAGGCTGTTGTATGAATGAGCCCTGTCAATGATCGCTCGCCGTTTTTTTTTTTCCCTTCTTTGTACATCACCCCCTTCCCCCCCTAAAAAAAACCTTGTCCTCCCCTGCCTTCTGTCCACTGCAACGGTGTGAACACCCCCCCCCACAGCACCAACCTACTTGGAGAGTCAGGCGGAGAGGTCAAATTGGAGCACGATGCAGCTAATACCCCTGGGCTCTGGTGTTTCAACAGGAGGCCGGGCCCTTTATCTGTGCATATCAGAGGCAACTGATAACCCCTGGTGCTCCTCCTCACTAAACCAAGAGCAGATTGGGGCCCGATGGCGGCCGTAGCATTGTCGCACGAGATAACAATACACATACACACACATATTCCGCCGAGGCTGACTGGAGACAATGGTTTCCATATTTTGGTGTTGCATACCTGGTTGTGCACACCGTCCAGTGATCTGCATTAGAGGGTACAGGATCAGAACACATCCCCAACAAAAGCCTTTCTTAAGATTCGTGCTTCCTCGCTTCAAGATTGAGAATTGAGAGTGTGTATTTAACAGATGAACGTTAAATATTGGTTTTTCCGTGTGTTAGATTACTACAAATATCTTTTTATAGTCACAAATTCCATAATTGTCGAAACTTCTGCTAACTATTAAGGCTTTTTTTATGGATCCTGACAAAGGCACATTCATTACAAGGGGCTGGATAATCCTCCATTTGAAATCACTCAGTGAGCGATTCCACCCCTGGAGTGCTCTCTCAGGTACTGTACGCCTGGGCGGAATAACCCAATAGCTTTCACAAAGGCTTTCTCATAAAGGCCACCTGCAAGCAAGTATGCTTTTGGACTTTTGACGACCGGGCACTAGGTTACTCAGTCTGGCTGTCGCCTCTCCTCTCGGATTTTACTTTGCTCCTCATTACCTTGTCGATGTCCGCGTCGGTGTTTGTTTATGCCTCTCCGGCATCCAGCTCAGAAGTGGGCCTCTGCCGACGCTAAAGCAAGGAGCCGCTGGCAGACGGCCAATTCAAGACAGGCTCTAAAAAGGCCCCGGTTGAACTGTAAAGATTTACAGCGCCACGGCTCTGATCTCAGATCTGCGCTCTGTCCTTCCTGTCAGGCCGAGGGGAGATGTATCGATTAAAGACTTAACACAGAGGTTACATTATGTGGAATGGACTGCCCACCGCACACCCCTGGCTACAGCTCCGGATTATCACCCAGGCATGTCTGTCAGTCCGCGTCGGCTCGCCTGGTGCCACAAACCAATTGCTATCAGATGAGGGAATATGCTGCTGCTGCTGCTGCCGACAGCCCCACATGCTGTGTCATGATTGATGGAACCGTCTGTGTGTGGATTCAAAAGGTAAACAGTCAGGTGTTTGGTTTGAAATGGGGGAAAAGCCCCCCCCCCCCCTTGCAAACTATGCCAAATAAAGTCTGGCAAAAAAAAAAAGACAAAATGTATGTAGTGGGGAGCACATGGTCACGGCTTATTAAGTAGATAAGAATCTTTGGGCACGGGACACATAGAGACGCTAACGTTGCGCAAGACGCCCCTCTTCAGCTCTGCCTTTATCTCCCAGCTGCAACCGGAGATGGCCGGATTACAGCGGGATGGAGCGGCGGTGGAGGCCGCGGATGGTCAGGCCGCTGTGCCAGGTGGCACGCCACCTCTCCGCTAACGTCAGACGGAGCGGGTGTTTTTGTATCTGGAAAAAGGGAGGGGGGAGGAAAGTGAAACCTGGTTACGCCGAGATAAGACACACTGAATAGGGAGGGTCCTATTAGTCACTGGCTTCCTGGCGCAAGAAGCCTCCTTGCTCACCTGCCCCCCACCCCACCCCCGCCACCCATCTCTCGTCTTGGTAGCCAGGCCGGTGCTAACTGCTAGTCCGCCTGTGGAACGGCTTGCCCAGCCCCCTTTTGGGGCTGTTATGACACTGTTTCGCAGAGGCCCCTATCTATTGTCCCTATAGGGACCCTGTGGTCAGGAGGGACGCTTCCCACTGTAAGCATGCCCTAGTGGGGAGGTTTTCCAAAGCCAGTGGTAAGCAGCAGTCACAGGCAGTTCTTAAGTGACATGTGAATGTGTTATTAACCCTAACTTCCTGATGACTATCTCTGCGTTCAGAGCAGCTGTTGGGGTGCTTTTGAGTGAAACCACTCTGGTGGTAAACAGGAGTTTGGCACTGCATGTTTTACCCTTGCCATCTGATAAATCATGTCTTTGTTGCTCTTTTCTTTTTTGATCAAATCAAATACAAGTCTGTGTTGGCTTTATTTGTCCATGCAGCTTTTCGTTTACTGTACTGAGTCGCACATCAACAACCCTACATAACTAGGCAAAGTTGTTTGAGGCAGAATAATATCCCCTAAATCCTTGTGGGTTTTACTTGTTGTTCATGGAGCCTAGCTCCCGGTCCCCCGGACCTGAACATCGCACGTTCTAATCCCGTCAATATCCCATTAGCATCTCTGGGTCCCCGCCACATCAAAGTAGACGTGGCGGTTCCCGCTCGCTGGTTCTAACGCGCAGCCACGCTGCACCAAAGGCCGCCAGGGGGGCCACAATGAGAGGGGGGGAGTTTGAAGCCAAAGGGCCAACCCAAGCGTACACACACAAGGTCAGTGCGTTTGTGTTTGTGTATATTCGTGCAGGGGTGTGTGTGTGTGTAAATGCCGCCACCATCGCCTCTGGAAGTATCAAATCAGAGCCCTCGGCGGGCTTCTACTGAGGGAGGTTCTAATTAGCCTCTTTGTTGCTGCTTGAATGGGGCGCCAGAGATTGGCAAGGGGCCCCAATGGAGTGATACCAGCGCACTAAGAAGTGGCCGTAAACGTCCCCAGCTCCTTTGTTGTCAGGGCAGGTAGGAGACCATATGGACAGGGTGCTTCTGCCCGGAGGCCCGCTCACTTGTTCTGCTCAGGGCCTAGGTCCAGTGTAATGCAAACAAAACTATTGGAGGTCTAAGGGTTTGTCAGTGTGCGTTGCTATCCATCCCTTTATATGTTGGATTGATGTCACTTCATGTACTTTTTAAATTCTATTTCCTATCTGCCCTTCAGCGGTTTGGCACGGCCGTTGTATCGGTGCGCGGGGAGTGCTGAGGCAGAGCCTAGG
The DNA here is from genome assembly GCA_036024795.1 of Galaxias rostratus. Lineage (NCBI taxonomy): Eukaryota > Metazoa > Chordata > Actinopteri > Galaxiiformes > Galaxiidae > Galaxias > Galaxias rostratus. The sequence goes on from JAVQJS010038079.1 coordinate 15,544, forward strand.
CCGACACGTTTTAAGCCCCACTGTAATCCAGGAGGGATCAGTTAGGTAAATCATGACATAAAGCTTGAAACCATAATTGATTTATGTATTTGCTGACCCAAGACGCCCAGAGAGATTAGTGTTAGAGAGCTGATGATGGATATGCCCTTCCCCTCGGAGAGGCCGCGCGCTAGGTGAAGGTGGAATCCCGCTGGAGATTGCCCCATCTGTAGCAGCGCAGTAACATACTGTAACGATGGAGGGGATCTTAGTGATGCGGGGCCGCAAGAATGAATTCAAATAGTTTATTTTCATTTTGTTCCATGAGAGCTTTAAACTTTAAAGCTTTTTTGATACGTCCAATTAAAATTTAGAAAAATTCAAGATTCAAATTATAGGTGTAAAAAGGACTGTTTCAGAGCAGTTCTATATTTTTTTCAAGTTTGTATTTTTATTTTATTTTTTAATGATGGGTGCTCAAGTCGAGGTATTTACCATTTTTCAATGCTGTCAGTTTTTCTGTGATTTGATGGCATCTATCAATCTGTTCTCTCTTGTTTACTCTGCACCTGTCAAGTTCCTCCCAAGGTCTCTCTTGGCCGCCTCTAGATTGTTTTGTGTTTGTCTGTTTGTCTGTGGACCTCAAAGCGAGGGGAGCAGTAAAAAAAAAAAAAAAAAAGAAGCCATTCCATTTCCTGGACTGATCACCGGCGCGGGCGGCACTGACATGCCATGACTCAAACAGCATCATTTCTGCCGCTCCTGTCTCGCCGTGGCCATTACAGATGACGCTGTCAGATCCCGCCGCTCACCATTAAGCATAGCTCAAAAGAGGCCAAAATGTCCGCTTCCTATATGATATATAACACTCCACCCTTGTATCTTTTTTTCACCTGGGCTTGGTCAGTTAGCGATTTTTACCCCCACCCCCTCCAACTTGCTCCAGCTCTGACCTTCTGCAGAAGGAGAGGGCCATTGATTCCCTGTCTCGGGGTTTGTGCAGACATCCTCTCGCCGATTGCCCCAGAGTTCCTTCCCTCTCTCTTTTTTGTGTGTGTATTACTGCCCTGGTGTGTGCACGTGGTGGTCTGTGAGGAAGGGAAGCAGACAAGGAGGGCTGGAGCTCCCTAACAGGTGTTTGAGTCCTTATCACTGCTTCAGGGCCTTATCTCTGGCCCTCAGCTTCCTGCATCCTCTCTCTCTCTCTCGCATGCCTCCGAGTGGGGAAATATTTCACTTAGCCTCTGACCTGACACCTTCTTTCTCTCCCTCTGTCTACCTTCCCTCTCGTTCACAATTTACACAAACGCACCGAGAAACATGCACTCGGGCATACACACTTCCTTTTGGGCCGGCAGACACCCCTGAAAGCTTTTCATCATCGCCACCAAAATCAACTGTCTGCGCCAGTGTGCTAGACGGAACGCTTTTTTGCACACATTAAGTACCTTGGTAGAAGAACTTTCAATATGTTTTAAAATAAGGCTGGATTATTGGGCGGTGTGTCTGCGTGTCTGCCCAAAAGCCGATCCAACTTGTATTTCAAGCACCTTTTGAAACCTTTAAAAAACAGCAAAACATGCGTCGACAACAAGTTGGTCAACAAAGTCTGATTTAAATATTGTCTGGCTCGGTTTCTGAGCCTGTGGGATTCCAGAGTGGGTGGGGTGGAGTGGGTGTGTCTCTTCAGTTCCAGGTTTTCCACAGAGCCTAGGGTTAGAGGGGACAAAGGGTAAAGTGTCTCGGGGCCGGGGGGTTATAAGGGGTGGGTGACCCCCTCTGTGCTGCGCTTTGACAATCTGACAGGGGCCCTTTTTTTTTTTTTTTTTTTTTTATCCCGCTGTGGGGTGGGTGTAGTGTTGGGGGAGACCGGAGGTCTAAGAGCCATGAGAGCCACTATTGTGAAGGATAGGCTCTGTTACAGTAGAGTGGATGCAGGGGTCTCGCTCCAGACAAAGGCCCGGGGTCAACCAGGCCCCCATTATTTACAGTAGCCCCTTTCATTGGCCAAGTGAAACAGGAGCCTCCAGGGGGCCTCACGGGAGGACCACTGTTTTTGCTCAGTCAGGCCTCCAATAAGGTCAAAGAGCAACGGGGGGGGGGGGGTTATGCGGTCGACGGACGCTTCGGGAGCTAACTTCCACAGAGTGTGGCCGGGGTTTGGGGTTTGCATGAAGGTAGTTTAGTTTATTAATTGGTATAGAATTATGTTACGCCGCATGTGAAGTTTTGAATAAGAGTTGCGCACTGTGCAGCGTGACAAGAAAGGCCGTCCCGCCAACCATCTCTAAAAGGACCAGGAGGAAACAGAGGAATGCTCTGAACAATAGAGGTGAGGTCTTGTTGTTGTTGTCAGGGCATTGTTCAGTTCAGTATCTGTTTGTACACAGTGCCAATTCATATCCCAACACAGCTTGGCCCACATTACAGAGGCCATCTATTTTGTCTGAAATTGACGTCCAAAATTGTACGAAAAATATCCCTTTGATGCCCGATTTGCTTACAGTTGGGTCACAGATGTTCTTGTGTGGCATGGTAAACCTATATAAGTTACCGCAGGATCTATAAAAAGCTAAAGATTAAAAATGATCTTGCGGCAGTGCTCAAACTCGCCAACCTTTTAATCCCACTCCTAACACTGTGGCCATTCATATCATGTACCATCTTAAAGGACTCCAATTACAAAATCCTCTTTGGAGAAAGCATTCCAATTCGTTTTCTTTCATTAAGAAATGGAAAGTAGCACAAGCACGGCACAAAAGTGGGAAAATCTACCATCTGCCATGAGAATCTGACATAATCTTGGTGTAATCTTGGAATCAACCATACACACGAGGGAATGAAGGAAGAAGAGCACAGTATACAATAATGACGGAACGCTCAACAGTCGTGCCGGAACAGGTTTTATTATTTTTAGGCGCACAATGCCTAAAGGGTCAAGGGTCATGTGGCCAGGGCGTGGTTAATGGGGGAGGGTGGGGCCGGGGGTGAACTCCTTTTGAAAAGTCTACAAACAGTGGTTAAATAAGGAATATATTTATGTATTGGATTTAATCGTGGTTTACATGCTTTGAATGATAGCAACTTGTCAGTATGTTTTAAAATGTCAGAATTTCTTGTGCACTTACGCTATAGATACACTTTAGAATTTGAGTTTCTTTTCAGCAAATTTGAAGATACTAAATATAAAGTAAAGTTGACTTATGTGCAAAAAGTTACAAATACATTTTATGATTATCTCTGTTTTGTTAAGGATCCTATAACGAGTTTGCAAAATGCAAAAGATTTGACTTTAAAATGTATTTGTTATAATGTACATTTTAAATAATTTATTTCAATCACACATTAAATGATCTTTGTTTGCCTAACTTTGCATTTCTGCATCAAAGATTCATCTGAAACCGTAGTCTGTTGTTACGTGAGATTATTTATTTTCCCTTCTCAATTGTTGCAGAATGTTCGACTGGTCTGTTAGAATAGTAAAAGACTAACTTTTTGTATGACGACAAAAACAAAGAATTATTTTCATTTGCTCAATTAAATGGTTTCTATTAAAAGGACTAATGCATTTAATTGGAATTCCCACTCCAAAAGAAACCAAAAATGATTACGCACAAGGTCAGAAAGTAATGGTTTTCGTTTGAAATATGTCTATTTTACTCAGCTTGTCCAGGCAATCATTATACAGCAGATATGGTATACTTTCAAATTATGACAGACATGCTGGTGGCTGCTCTGTTTGTTAAAACCTTCTTTTTTACTCTTTTATAAAACCTTGGATTTAATTTGGCTTTGGGTCATTTCAAATAACAAATAGAGGTCTGCTTTATCTTGGGTAAAATGGGATTGCTGGCCTTTCAGTGCCTTTAAATGCTGTAGCTACTCTGTTCTATGGTCATGTTTAAGCTGCCTATAACCCAAGCTAGACTGAAAGTAATGTCGATGGGATGACTGATTAAGGTTATATGGGAAAAATAAGGTTTTAAGTCACAAAAACAAATTTACACAGGAAAATTTTGCTTTTCAGTGCATAGAACTATCAGTCATAGACCCTTTTTCACATATTTTATCTGCATAAGATTGGTCACAAGTTGTCACAAAAGCCAAATGTTTTAGAATGTGTTCGTGACCACTTTACCCAAACACTAGTACACAGACATGTACACAGAATAAAGAAGTAAATGCAAGTTCTCGTTAACTCAGTTGAGCAGCAATGTGGAAAGATGTTCTTGCAATATAATCCCTATTTCAATTTTTTTTTGTTGCGCTTTCTTCACTTTCCATCCTTCAATTACCCCTGATATATCCTTGAACGGATCTGCAACCCAACCAAATCGTCCGAGTGCACACAAGACAAGGATAAAACGGAATAAAAGCGTGGCGTTACACAACCATGGAACAGAGGTTCAGTGTTGAGCTCTACTTTGTTGGCCTTTCAACGGTATCATCATCGTTGTTGTTGTTGATTTTTTTGTTTAGACCTTTTCCCCGGAACCACATGGCGCCATTCTCATTTCTCTTCCCGATAATGTCGTGGGGAACCCATTGTTTGTGAACGGAACACAACAACTGCCTCTGGAGGTCTGGCTGTCTCTATTACTTGTCCAGTCGCACAACGGCGGGGCCTGCAGAAGCATTCAGAGGTTTGCCGAAGATGGTACAGCTTTCACATGGCTTCAAGGTCTCGACCCCGGCCTTTGTTCGCCATGTTCGCTTTTCCTTACCAAGGACCAAGGCCCTTTTGAGGCGAGCCCTCGACCCCCCGCCGAGCCCGCTCCTTCAACGCATTAACAGTGGCACTGGAACTAATTGCCAACCTTAGATGTTCTTGAGACCCAGATTGCCTCAACTGCCACCACACACTCCCCCTCCTCCAAATTCCCAACACCCCGCCTCAAATAGAAAGTCCCCATCAAAAGAGAATCGGAAAATTGGCGGTCTTTGCCCTTTTCGCTGTTTATAAACAGCGTATCTCTTTCATGTGGCTTTTTTCTGGTGAGAAATGTCTATTATACACTGTCAATGTGTGTTTAGTCTTACTTGTTTCGAAACATATAGTCCTCGTTTGATGGCTTTGATTTGGTTTCTTTGATCATAAGCGTTTGTCAATGTTCTTTTTCGCATCCCAATCAAATGAAAACAACTACATTATACCCTGCCGTCCGGTCAGATACTTCTCATGCATGTCGTGTCCCGCCTTTATAGTGTGTGCTTCTTGTTACGTATAGAAACATGCTTACCTGAACTGGATCTTGCTACATTATACACATATGCCATTAAAAATGTGTGTGCGTGTGTGTGTGTTCCGTGTTTGTAGTAAAGGCCAGATCCAAACGGACAGTGCTCTTTCACACTGTGGCTCTGCACAGCCTTTGATGGGGTTTCTCTTTACTGTGGTGCTCCATGTTATCCCGCTTCCAAGTGAATACTGCATGGGCTGGGAGCTCTTTTTTATGATTTTATTGGAGCAATGGGTGCATTGTTAAAGGTGCTGGACTGGAGTCTCGCTCACCGGTCATCAGTCTCCTACGTGTGTGTGTGTGTGTGTGTGTGTGTGTGTGTGTGTGTGTGTATGCATACACATTACTTCATGCAGCTAAAATACTTTGAATCATCAGGATACCTCTGATCTACTAGATCTTACAGAAGCTCATTAGACAGTTGGCACTGGGTCAGGGGCTGTTACATCAAAGCACTAATTACCTTATCCAGCATAATTAAGACTCTCAAGAAAGCATCTTTTGAAGATCTCAATCTGAACCAGCAAATTCTAAAGGAAATAATATCATGCATCGGTTTGCTCATTTTGACACACACCCTACCTAGTTCACAGGAGGTGAGGTGAATATTATCTTAATCATTATTTGTTATGCAGCACACAAAAACCCTGTATATTAAAGAAAATTGATCTTACTAGCTTGCTAAACTGGTACTTATGTGGATAGCAAAGAGAGGCAAAGATTGCCATTGAAGTCACTGAAGTAATTGAGGTAATTGGATGGCAGTTCCGTAATGCGCATGCAGGGAAGTCATTGGTGATGTCCCAGCAACACAGATAGTATAGACCAATCTAAATATATACACCATATATGTATCATTCTATTCTATTCTAGGTGGGGTTGTATCATATTCAGTCAGCTTCACAATTTAAATTAAACCCTAACTGCAGGACCGCTGTGTTCTGTGAAATACAACTTTATAATACGTTTTTATGAAATGGCAATTATAAACCAATGTGAGTCTCCTTACTCACATTGGTACTCGTCCCACTTTCCACAAACTCACTGACACATACACACCTGTTCTAAAACTCAAACTCACTGACAGACACACTCACTCTGAAACTCAAACTAACTGACACACACGCCCTGAAGCCCAAACTTACTAACTCACTAACACACACCTGTATTGAAGCCCAAACTCACTAACACACACTTCTCCTGAAACTCAAACTTACTAACACAACTTGTCTTGAAAACCAAACTTACAAACACACACACCTATCCTGAAACTCAAACTCACTAACGCACACACCCGCTCTGAAACCCAGGGTTAAGCCCTGTATGTCTCACAATCAACATTTAGGGATGTAGGAGTGGTTTACAGGTTACTGATTAACAGGTTAGTAGCAAACTAGAGGCCATTTCATCTGTTGGAGCAGACTGGAATACATAGTTCTGTTGTGATCCTATTAGAAACATGCCTATGACACGTAGGGGAGAAATAGGGTGCATGAGAGAGAAGTAGGGTGCATCAGAGAGATGTAGGGTGCATCAGAGAGTAGTAGAGTGCATAGGAGAGAAGTAGGGTGCATATGAGAGTAGTGGGGTGCATGGGAGTGATGTAGGGTGTATAGGAGAGACGTAGGGTGGATAGGAGAGAATTAGCGTGCATCAGAGAGCAGTAGGGTGCATAGGAGAGAAGTAGGGTGCATATGAGAGTAGTGGGGTGCATGGGAGTGATGTAGGGTGTATAGGAG
>JAVQJS010038083.1:0-23221 GCA_036024795.1 Galaxias rostratus
ATGGACTGGCGATCTGTCTAGGGTGTACCCTGCCTCTCGCCCAAAGTCAGCTGGGATAGGCTCCAGCTCCCCTGTGACCCTGCATAGGATAAGTGGTTCTGATAATGGATGGATGGATATATATATGAAAGCATTGGTTTATATTATGTGCTTGAACTTTTACTGCCAGAGAAATTATTTGATCTGCAGTTAATGAAGCACATATATAAACAACAAACAGAAGACACTTAAAGTGGAAACAGATGAAGGCCTCCTCATGTTCCCAGGTGTACTGGTGAGCATTAGCATAGTATAGTAATTGGGCTGCACCCTGTAGGCTTTAGGGTCTAGAAATGGTAAATATAAACTATATGATGATTTTCCAGATTTTTTTTTGAAAAGATTTGAGACCACTGTAGCAAAGGCTACATTTGAGAGGGGGCTGCATTGGTGGGAGGAAGACAAACTCTTCTATTTCTCTTACTTCTTTCGCTTTAACAGCTAAACTAGTCCTGCCTTGAGAATTTGCTACAGCAATGGAACCTCAGGACAATGTGCTGCTTCCACAGACAGAAACCAAACCAGCATAGAGGGAGAAGAAGATTAGGAATGTGGGAAGGTGCAGAATTAAGAGTAGAAACTGTTCATCTGCATATCTAATCCAAACTAAATGTATGTTAAACACAACCCCTAGATGTATAATATCTTGCACGTATAAAGTTACAAATACACTTAATTCAGCAAGTTACGTCAAATCAGCTACACAAAAAAGTGATTTGTGATGAAGTCATTTTTAATGTCAAACTCTTAAAAGGTGTGTTGCACCCAAAAGCAACAAAGAATGCATTATTTGACATCTTGTTATAAGCAAGAAGCTTTACAATGGTGTTCTATAATCCGAACGCTGATAAACCATTCTGGGAAAGCACAAATCAAGGTTGCAATAAGTTGTTCATTAGCAAGTGTAGTTAAAATGCCTCTTGGGGGCAGCACAAGTCATCATATGGATGTGACAGGAAGTCTTTCCACTGAGGGGAGAGACAACCTTAGCCCACAACATAAAATTGCGTTTGCAGGAAAGTGTTTTATACTGCCTAAAAAAAGAATTGTACAGGCTTTACAATTATTTCGATGTAATAAGTGAAAATGTTATTAATGTTTTTTTTTCCTGTGTTTATTAACCTACTGGAACATCTGACAGACTTAAGAGTGTAACCTCGTCCTATTCTGTTACTATGATTGTAATGGAGCTGGGTCCAAAACATTTAGCGCCAAGAAAATTACTGGTAATTGGCATTAATTTACCCAGAGGTAAAGGGTGTGAAGTGTAATTGTCAAAGGGGTCTGATGACAAGGAAAACATAATCAGATATATGTACATGGTTTTCTAAGTCACTCCCTACTGCAAATGAGGATAAATTGTTGTCTTACACTTAAAAAAGGCAGCCAGGTCAAGAGAATATATGTACATAGCTTGGCATTTATGCAATTCAGATATATGCATTCTGTATATACTGTTGTGTCCTTCATAACAGTCTCCAACCATAGGTTTAATTATTTTTATGTCAATCACTTGATTTTAATGTCTATGTATACATTTTTGGATAATTTATTTATGGCACAATGAAAATAATCACCAAAAAGAATTATGTTCTTGCTTGCTGCTAATTGATAATGCATGCCATTACATAATGTGTTGTTATTTGGTTTACAGTGTTAAAAAATTGCATGCACTTGTCAATCTTCATGCATTGCCCTGAGTATTTGGTATTTATTGACCAATACCAACAACTTGAGATTGAGTAAGAGAGTGAGGTTGGAAGGTTCAATATCACTTCCTAGAAGTTAATGATAAAACAGTGAAATCTAAAATGTCTCACCAGCGGGGTTAATCCCGCCCATCCGGTCTTGGTACAATATTTTGAACGATGCTGTGCACAGAAATATGTGGTTGGCAGCTATTGTTATTGTTAGTTTTATCTTACCGTGCACACAAATTAAGTTATTAGTGAACATCTTTCAATCCTCTCTGATTTTAAATGTCTCAATATATGTGCTGTACTTTTCTGAGGAATGCTAATGCACACATAGGAGAAGTCCTGTCATGCTTGCAATGAAGAGGGCCTGTTGTAGCATTTGTATGCCCATATTCTTGAAAGAAGTATTGTTCCTATTTACTGTTGCTGACCATTCAGCTTCAAGATTTAAACACAAAATACAGTGCAAAGCTCTCAAAAAGAAAATACATAGGTGAGAAATACTTTAATTACGCTGCATAGAAAGTTCTGGTACTGAAAACTGAGTTACACATTTAAATTGTTAGATTTCCTTTGAAGTCAAAAACACAAACCTTAATTTAAGGTCCCTTATGGATTGGATTCAAAGCAATGTTTTACAAGTTGCCAATTCTGACGCACTGGAGTTGTGGAACAATTTTTTACTTAATCTCGTCTAAAGATAACACATCTTTGTCATAATTGCAAGATGCGTGAACCCATTATCAGACACACATTTTTGACAGTACGCTGAAAGGAGCATATTTTGGTCTGAGAACATGGAAGACATTGGCTAGCCACAAAGAAACCAAAGTCGAAATGTTTCTTTCTAGGAAGAACATGCTCATCTGCTGTGTCATTTAAAGTATCTTGTATTTTAAAGTCATGATTTTAGTAAGGGAACCTGTTTTAAAACACTGTGAATGCATTGTTCCCGTGTTGCCTTTAAGGTTCAGAATGTTCATTTTTTCCCCTAATGGGACTGCGCAAGAACGCTTGTATACATTTAAAGATCAATGCCCTTCTTCCCATCCTGCAATGTGCATCTATCTCTGTCTTTCAAGAATTGTGAAGGCTATTGTTTGCTCGAGGGGGATATTGTTGCGGTTTTCCCTCAAGCAATAAATAGGTCATAGTTGGGAAACTATGGACCAGTTTAATTTATGAGACGTGGAACCGAAGAGTGAAATGTTAATACTGGTGCATACATGGACTCTGCCCACATCTCCAAACACACGCCCACAAAAACTACCAACTGTGATGCTTGCTCATTAACACGCATACACTAATACACACACACAAACACACACACACACACACATTTCCTAACTAGAATGTTGCGTACACACACGTTAGGACACACTCGGCAGCTTGCAGTGCTTACCTATGCAAACAGTCTGGCATTTTTCATAGCTGGATCTTAATTGATGATTTATCTCTTATCTGAACAGTCAGCAACTAGATTGTTTACTCAAAGACTCCCGGTTTCATTTTCAGCAATAACACCAGCTGTAAATATGGCACCAAAGAAACCTTGTAAAACAAGCGTCCGTGTGCGGTGCATTGAAATAACATAGGGTCATTTGATTACAGCATAAAAGTAACTCTTGATCCTGTGGCTTATATCTCGACATCTCTTTGTAAATGGCCTTGAAAACATGATCATGCAAAGAGATTGCATGCCTCCCATCAAGGAGCCACAGGAAATACATTTCTCTTTTTGAAGACATTGGGACATTCATTCATTCTAGGTCACAGTGTGGTATTGTTCACAATGGCAGCTTTGAATCCATGGAAGGCAGAGGAAGACTACACATAAGAAAGCCAACAAAATCATATCGGTCTGTTTGTAAATCGGAGGTCAAGGTCTGGAGAGTCTGCCGTGGGTTTGAGCAAAAAGCTCCGAGGCGTCAAGCCCAAGTGTCCGATTGTTGAACAGTCACCCAAGGCCAGCCCAGGAAAGATAGTGCCTAAAATGACACATGAGACCGTCTCCAAGCTCCATGAATGATCTATGGGGTATACATCAGCAGGACCACAGGATCATAACTGGCCTGTTCACTGTGTTACAGAGCGGAAGCCCATGGTGGATAAGTACGCATCTGAGTTGATAGGTAACAGCCTTGGTGGCTGATTAGAGATTAACAGAGAATTTAGGCAGGAGTCCTTCCTTTTGTCTACAAATTAGCTCAAATAATTTCACACAGACAATACTCTAAAACACAGAAGCCAATTGCATTGGCCCTTGAACCCAAATATGCCCAGCTTGAAGATCACCTTAAAACAAATCCTAAAAAATGACATTTTAATTTGCATATAAGGTACAGTACAGGTGATTTCTAGAGGTACAAAATACACCTAAATAGTTCAGAAGTGGAATTTTCCTCCCAGCATATTTGTCTGTGATACAATGTACTCTGTGTGGGAGAGTTGCCAAAGAAATTGGGAAGTTCAGATGGGCTAAGGGATCATCGAGTGAGTCACAAATGATACAGGTCACCTGGACTCCAGGACAGGGTGTATATTGAGGGCTGCCTACTGGCATAGACCCGCTCCTGCAAAATGTATTTCCACCCCTACCCCGCCACACACACACACACACATACACACACACACACACGCGCGCGCGCGCGCATGCAGGACAGCAATACATGCGCATTACTTGACTCAATATTCATAAAAATGTAATGTAATACCAGAACAAATCGGAATGAACCACTTTTTGGTATGGTACTTTGACAATTTCGAAAATGTATCACACAAGAAGAGCTTGTGACTCACATGGTGTACAACTTTATTAATGGCAAAAACAAATTGTGAGAAATGCCTCTCCATGTTGAAATAAGCCGTTGTCCTTGGTTTTATAGCGTGGTGCAGCATGTCCTTGTTTTTATCTCGGACATTATTCCTCTTGCAGAGTAAAGTCATTGGGATAGTTGGATCCTCAAATGCGTAATAGACAGCTCCAATGACAGATTACCCCTGACCTCAAATGAAAAAGGCAAGCCCTAAGATTAGATCAAGCTTATGTCGATGAAAAGTGTTTGCATCCAGGATGCTGTGTGCCAGAAACGAAGAAACTTGATGACGCATACAGAGTCTGTTGTAGCGGTCCCAGCACGTCATTGGGGGATGCTGGCTGGAGAAAGGGAACCCACTGGGGGGGCATTACCGGGAGGCTGAGAAGGAATGTAATTCAGTGTTGCTCCAGACCTCACACAGGGAACTACTACCTGAGCACTGACATGAACATTGTGCCACATATGCCAATTACATATTACTGTTTCACTTCTGGACGTAAATGATATGGGTGGGTAGAAGGACCTCCAGTTTTACAATTTTCTACGATTTACAATCTTTAAATCATGCATAAACTGTCGTCTGAATGTCAGGGAAATTATCCTTTTCAAATACTTTTTATTTATACAACTCAGAAAATAAGTCAATTGGAAGAAAGAATAATTAATATGATACAACAGGAAAGTAGTTAAAGAGCCAGAGGTTGTAAAATGTTCAGACCGTCCTCACCACATTATGTTAACCTAAACAACATCCTCTAAAACAAGGGCAGGGATGCTCACCAAAGGACTTGGTGTCCTCACTCAAAAGCTATGTAATCCAGTCAAATGTAAACAGATAGATCCATAAAAAATCACACTTTCATCCGTTGTCCGTCCTTCCCGAGCCCCCCCACTAGCAGCGGGAACATCTGTGTAAACCTTCCAGACAGGCTGCCTTAGCCGGTCCGCTTCAGCTCCAACTGGCCTCCCCCACACGTCACGATGTGAGGCCAGTGACGCGCCCATGCAGGCCATGGGAAGTTAGAGGGGAGAGGACCCAGTGAAGGGGACAGGCTACCTCACACAGGCTGGCAGCTGGCAACAAAGCCAGGCCAGTGATTCGTGGCTCTCCGCAGGAGTCCTGACTTGACAGGCTTCCTCACCCCTGGTCTAAACTGGTCATGACAGGCTTGAAGGGCGCATCTGTGCCTTTGTGGAACCGATGGGGAGTGTGGAAACTGTCAAAGATGAACTTTGCATTGAGCTGTTGTCAGGATTGGCAAGAGTTCTGGATTAAAACATTTGTTTGGCATTATAAATTGTGTTCAGCGGTTTCATTTATGATTATAAGAATGTTATAGTATCGTTTTTTTCTCGTACCAAACACTATAATTATGCTAAAGTTACTGTGATAGTTGCTAAGCAATTATTGTTAATCACATTTTTTAAATTACAGTTTTTCTAAATCAAAGAGAGGGACATTTTCCCTAAATATGCTCTATAAAGTTTTACAATTCAACACAGCACAGCATTCTGCAATGCATTCTTGATTCAGTCTTCTGTATTTTTACCAAGAGGAATGCATTTGCTTTTAAACTCCTTTTTCACTTGTGCCACGTTGAAACGTGACATCTCGTTCAGCAATGTAGAGTGTTTCTTTAATTTGTGTCTTTTTGCAGCAATCTATTGGGTACAGTTCACACATTAGCTTTAAAAAATCTGCCATGTATTGAAGAGAAGCAAATTCAAATGAACATATTCTCAAAGGTAAGAGAACGCAAGCATGCTGTCTGGAGGTCAATTAAATCTCCCAGTACGACATGTGTCGTAGAGGACCCCCAATCTAAATGCACACAAGCAGTTCCTTCTAACAATAGTGCTTATATCTGGCCTATTTAATCCATCAAGGTGCAGGCTGAAAAAGCTCAGCACAAGACAAAAAGCCCTGCAGACCTTTAACTGAATTAAATCATCTTCTGTGCTAAAGAAATGTGTTATCATTTCCCCTCATTACTTCTTGTTTCACAGCACATCATAGACAATGAGGAGGGACACAGGATAAATTATTCATCTCCATTCTCTCTTGGGATAGAGATACTTTCATTTGCCCCAAGTGCTAAGAACAGTTGCAATGGTTAGCAATGGTGACAGTGATTCATCAAGTGAATTGATGATGAGTGATGAATCTAACACATATAAAGAGACTACATCATACCAGTAACAAAATATGATGTTGGCCATTCATCCTGCCAAGTAATGTTTTTTTTTCTTTATTTGAATGGGACATACAGAGAAAAATAAAATGATCAGTTGGAGAGTGTTAACAGATGGACAATAAATTTGCAGGTTTTGTTCAAGGAAGGACATTTTATATTATTACACTCTCTAATGCATTAAAAATCATTAATAATTTACTCAACAATAATTAACTAAGATATCACATGTACATACTGTACATATCCACAACCTTTGCTCAAAACTTTGTTGATGCACCTTTGGCAGTAATTACAGCACCAAGTATTTTAAATTTGATGCCACAAGCTTGGCACACCTATCTTTAGACAGTTTTGCCAACTTCTCTTTGTAGCACCTCTCAAGCTCCATCAGGTTGGATGGGAAGCGTTGGTGCATAGCCATTTTTAGACATCTCCAGAGATGTTCAATACAATTCAAGTCTCTGAACTTTGGCTGGGCCACTCAAGAACATTGTCCTCAGCCACTCCTTTCATATCTTGGCTGTGTGCTTCGAGTCGTTGTTTTGCTGAAAGATTAACCGTCGCCTCAATTTAAATTTGAGAGTGCCCTGGAGCAGGTTTTCATCCAGGATGTCTCTGTAAATTGCTGTATTAATCTTTTCCTCTATCCTGACTAGTCTCCCAGTTCTTGACGCTGAAAAACATCTCCACAGCATGATGCTGCCACCACCATGCTTCACTGTAAGGATGGTATTAGACTGGTGATGAACGATGCCTGGTTTCCTCTAAACATAACGCCTGAAATTCACGCCAAAGAGTTTAATCTTTGTCTCACCAGACATGAGAACTTTGTTTCTCATGGTCTGAGAGTCCTACAGGTGCGTTTTGGCAAACAAGTGTCTGTCTGGCCACTCTACCATACAGGCCTGATTGGTGTATTTCGGCACAGATGGGTGTCATTCTGGAGGGTTCTCCTCTCTCCAGAGATGAAGAGCTCTGATAGAGTGACCATTGGGTTCTTGGTCACCTCCCTGACTACCAGACAAAGGCCCTTCTCCCCTTATTGCTCAGTTTAGACAGTTGGACAACTCTAAGGAGAGTTCTGGTAGTTCTTAACTTCTTCCGTTTACAAATGATGTAACAAATGAGCCACTGTGCCCATGGGACCTTCAAAGCAGCAGAAATATTTCGGTAGCCTTTCCAATATTTGTGCCTTAAAACAATCCTGTCTCAGAGATCTACAGACAATTCTTTTGACTTTGTGCTTGGATTGTGCTCTTATTTACACAGTCAATTGTCGGACCTTACATAGACATTGGTGTCTTCTAAAATCATCTCCAATCAGCGGAATTTACCACAGGAGGATTCT
Source organism: Galaxias rostratus (assembly GCA_036024795.1). NCBI lineage: Eukaryota > Metazoa > Chordata > Actinopteri > Galaxiiformes > Galaxiidae > Galaxias > Galaxias rostratus. The sequence continues at coordinate 8,099 of JAVQJS010038083.1, forward strand.
AATTAAGCTGAAGAAACATCTCAAGCATCAACAGTGGAAACAAGTAACATCTGAGCTCAATTTTTAGCTTTGTGGCAAAGGTTGTGAATATTTATGTACATGTGATTTATTAGCTATATCGTTTTAATAAATTTGCAAAAAGCTTTTATTTGCACATTGTCATTATGGTGTATTGTGTGTAGAATTTTGAGGATTTTTTATATATATATTTTGGAATAAAGTCATAACAACAAAATGTGGAAAAAGTGTAGCACTGTGAATAATTTGCACTGTAATTGGTTTGAACAGAAACACAAACAATACTTCAGAATGCCCTTTGTATCGATATGGAAAAACCTTAATTTGAGTATAGCACCTTATATTCCTGTCCAACCTTTTGACAAGGACAACATTTTCTCAATTAATTGGTGATAGCAGTGTCTATAGTGATAACCTTTCAAAGTCATGTGTATCTTATCCAAACAGAGATAGACGAGACCAATAAAGAATGCAAAGAGCACAAAGCACAAAGCACAAAGCTAAATATGGGCAAAACAACTTCATTCCACATTTTTTCGGTTGGGCATTTGATACTGTTTCAATCCCTCAGACTTGATTTAGGTGTGAGGGTGATGCAAGCAATGCTCCAATGGTAAACCCATGTCATAAAGACCCTTAGTGCTCCTTTGATTTAACATTCATTGAGTGTTTATCTAAGGTTGACCCACATACGTACACCTGGGAAACATCTGTGGTAAACAGCATCAGCCTATACTCCTCACGCATCCTTGGAGAAGCTACCTTTTCATTGGCTACAAGCGAGACAGAGAGTGTCATATATTGCACACCTGTAAACGTGCAAGTGCCGATTTATGTTTGTATAAGGCTTCAGTTGGTTGCCAAGAGTTGGGATAATGCCCTTTTTTATCTGGTCAAATAGGCAAAAAGTAAACTCACTATGCTTTGCCAGTGATTGCCCACGATTGTCCAGAGAACAGAAGAAAGGGAATGAGCTGATACAATTAAGTCAACAAAATAAATGGTCAACTGTAAGGAATATTGGAAATAGATGGGGTAGCAATCTGTACCAGATGGTTACTAAAATTAGGCATTAGGAATAGCTTGTAGCATACAAGCTCTATTTGATACTCTATGTGAGATGAATAATCTGAATATGTAGGCAGCTACAAAAATTGATTGGCAAAATAAGACTTTTCAATAATTCTGTGTTAATGTGTGTGCAGTAAACGTTGTAGTTGGAATACAGCAACTGTTATTGCATTAATTCAGATACAGTACAGACTAATGTGCAAACATGTGTGACTGTTTCCTTAATAAGCTACTCCAATTCATTTTTCAAATCTTTTTTTTTTGTTAAGTACAAAACGTTTTGCCCATAATGATGGTAACTATTTGAAGACGACCTGCATCTCTGGCCCCTACTATAACTATGAGTGGGCTCGTCCATCAATAACATTGTATGAAAGACAAGATGCACTGTCCGCTATGCAATTAGTCTGTGCTCAGGGGCTGCCTTGCTGTCGGAAATTTCGGGAAGATTCTCGAACGGCCGATCAATTAATTGACGAATCGGCCGGTGGTCAATAGTTAGTTACTGTATCGGCGTGGCCTAGCCTGGCCGCTGAACCTCGCAGCCAGCACAGTGCATAATGCATTTCGTAGTGTATCTTGAAGGCCATCAGATTCCCTGAACACTACCACTTAACAGTACTACACTACTACTTTTTTTTCTAATATCACTTCTCGCGCCCTTTAGCTGCTCGCCCAAAATGTCCGATCCATCTCAAAGTCCCGGGCCAAATTTTATGTTCCAGTAAGTCCCTATCTTTGTCCTCTCTTGAGGACTGAATTTGTGTGTGTTTTTTTTTTTTTTTTTATATATAACTTTATTGGACTGGATAATATAACGAGGTTTTTTTTTTACGTTTAATTTTATGTAATTTATTATTTGATGCCAGGGCACTGTTGCAAAGGAGGAGGAGTCTCAATCAGCAAACCTTGTATAAATAAATTATTTTAAAGAAAAATCTGTACTATATTTTCTTTTAAAAACGATTGCATGATATTTAAAAGTCTTAATCGAATATCAAAAGTTATCAAATGATGACTTACATTATCGACAAAAAAATTACCCTTCAAAGAATGGGGCAATATATTTGGAATGAAATTGTCGCAACTCGTCAAAAATAAATAATAATACATCCTTAGATATTAGTCTATTTGTTTGTTCTTTGTATCCATTTTTGTTGTTTTGTGCTTGTTCCCTTCACTTTAATTCAGATTTGCACCGTATTTGTATGCCCTAATTACACAGCTGTGTTTATTTGCTCGTTTCCGTAATTCTTGATTTTCTTTTAAAGAATTATCATACATATACATAATTTAGTATTAATAGTAATTGTTAATGTGGTGGGGTGTCGAGATGGTGACGACATTTGTACGCGCCGTCAAAGAGGAAAAGATGGCGGGGACTCAAACAAAGCAAGAAAATAAAGGCGAAGATTTTTCCTTATTGCCTTTAGTTCATGACATTATTAAATGGTAAGCTTAGTGATGTATATATATAGAGAGAGAGATAGGTGTGGTATGTGCCTATTCTAGTTAATACTTTGTGCATAATTATCTACTTCTCGCAGTTTAATATATTACCATCGTTCATTTAATTGTCTATGCTAGGGAGACTGCTAGTCTTGACGTCACCTAAATCACTTTTGTGTTTTTAGCCTCATACGGTTTTAACGAAAGCTGAGTAAAATGGCATCTATTATAACTAAATAACCTTTACGTTGGCATGGTACGCAGAGGTTTTGCTTTCTATATTTCTGGAGCACTTAGTCGAGATCGTGACAAAACCAACATCGAACCTAGTTCAAGACCACAGACCGAGACACGAAATATGTAAGGGATACATGTATGTTTATTTTCTCGACATGTTTGTGTTAAATGTTCAACCATAGAGATATGGCTTTAGTACAGAAACACACTCAGGCAACTCAAACAGGTCTTGTTGTCGAAGCAGCCGCACAACATGAATTCAAACTTTTCTATTCCATGCTACACACATGCTGAACTGTACAATGGCCATGTCTTGGCATCAGCTGCAATGGGTTACAAAGGAAGCACTCTCCTCATACATTTTCTAATAGGACTTGCATAACTACGAACATGCAACCCGAGCTATACTTAAGTATCTTTTTGATTTTCATTTATACAGTATTGACAAAGACGGCCAAGATGTCCATCAGGAATTGACCAAGTTAAAAGCCAAGATCCAGGAAGCCCGTGAGCAGATTAAAGCAATGCCTGGGATTGACGCAAGCCCACTGGAGCAGCAGCAAGAGCTGGTCATGCTCAGGGACCAAGTACGCACTAAGAACCAATTGCTCCAGAAGTACAAAAGTCTGTGTATGTTCGATGTGCCAAAAGCTTCCTGAGACAGAATATTATTTTCTTACAATTTGCACTAACTGCACAGGAGAACAGTCAACATTGGTGTGGAAATGTGAATGAAGATTTCATCATTTAGTTGTGGACTGAATGTGATATAACAATTGCCTATTTTGGTCCTTCCGAAATGTTTGACTCAACTTGCCATTCGATTTGCATCACGTGTTTGGCCTACTTTCATTTGTCATAAGACATCTTTCTTTTGTATTGGATTTCATTGTTTTCCTGTATTTAAACATCAGTTGGTGGTGTTACTGTCTTTTTTTATATATTTTTTATAAATTATATTGTATACGTATTGATTTTGACCTGTTTATTCATTATTCCACTGTGATACGTATTTGTATTGTGACGAACCTAATCTAGAAATACAAGTCACTTATTATTTTCAGTTGGCTAGACTGTCCTGTCAGATTCTATATATGCATTTTTCTTGCCACTATTACGCCACGTTAAAAAATATGGAGTGTGCATTATGGATGACAAACAAAGTTATAGTTGAAGAGTTTTTATTTTCTCCATTTAAATTTTCTTATGCAAAGTAAACATTTGAATATAGGAATAAATATACATTCATAAATTTTGTTCATGATGCCTTAGTCATTCAAGTCCAGGTCAGTTTAAAAAAAAAAAGTTAGATGTAAACAGTTGTCTGAAGAGCCACCCTGCTGGTAAGCTACACTCCTCATTTAACAGGCAGATTTACAGCATGTTGAGAACAACTCTGGTCCTCTTCACTGAAGCCACATCACAGGTTAACACCGGTCTTCCCAGTGTCTGAGGGACTCCTTGTGTCCATAGGGCATTCGACCAGCTACTGCGGTTCTAGGCCTTGACACTACGCTGTCTTCAGGAGACGTCCCGGGATTTTATGTCAGTGTTTTATTTTTTGTCTCATGTCATAGATAGTCCTCAGCATATGACACAACCTTTCTCTTTTCCTTGGCTTCCTCCTATAGCCTTTTCTTTAATGTACATCAAGTCGCTATGCACACTTGGCCGCCGTGCAAAGGGCGCCACAATCCCATATGCATCCCCGTCCTTGAACTTTCTGAAAGATTTTCTGTGGAGAACCTCGCAGCTTTGTACTGTAACTTTACGGTGTCGGTCCGGGCTCATTTCGTTGGGCAGCTTCGCCATGGTGAACAGGGTTTGAAACATTTGGTCTATGTTAGTGTTCCTTTTCGCTGAAAGCTCAAAGTATGCACACTGCTCCTCCCCAGATACCAACTGCTCAATTTCTTCATTTGAAACCTCTCGAAAAAAGTCCCGGTCACATTTGTTGCCACATATTACAAGTGGAACATCCACATTCACCTTCGTTTTGATTTTGAGGCAGGACTTTGTCTCAAATATTTGGCTCTTCAAGCGTTGCACCTCCTGGAAGGAATCTCTGTTGTCCAGGCTGAATACCAAGATAAATACATCACCTGATGGAAGAGAAATTGGAAGTACAGTTAATATCTTTGCGCATACTTTTGCAAATATTATAATTTTTATACAGTTTACACAAACTGATAATAACAAATTGATATATAAAAGTCAAACGCACCAGTAAGAATTGAGAGCCGCCTCATAGCAGGGAATGGATGATTTCCAGAGGTGTCCAATATGTCCAGCTGATACACATCTCCCTTTATGCTGTAGAATTTTCTGTGAAAGTCTTCAATGGTCGGCGTATACTGGTCATCAAATTTTTCGTTTAAAAACCGAGAGATGATGGCTGTCTTTCCGACTTTGGTGGAGCCCAGGATAACCATCCTGTGGCAATTCTTGGCTGGGATGTCGAACTCATTTTCGGAGGAGGACATTTTCTTGATCATTTTCGCGGCAGTTACGCCTTAAAACAAATGTAGTGAAATAGATTGAATAATCCTTGTTAGTTGAGTCTACTCCTTAACGGATGTGCAATTGCTCTGTGCCTGAAAGTTTGCGAGGGCTGGCTATTTATCGGCGACTCCAACCGCTCCTCCCCGGCGCGTCACGCAATACGCACAGGCCAATTAAGCGTTCAGTCAGCGAGAAAATAAGTTAGCAAGTTAGTCTCTTATTGCCACGCCAATGTTTTGGCGTCAGCACAGTCCTATCTGTAACACCTTAGAAATGTTGTAAGATGCCAATTCGAATGACTGTCAACAATAGAAATATTTCTAAAAGTGAAAGTGTTGATTGTTCTGGTTTCACTGTGTCCATTCTGTACTGCCGCAGTTTCGTTTTATCCACCTTTTTTATAATAATGACATCCTTTTGAATTATGATTGAAACAATATTAGCACATTTTAACCCATTTTAAGTTAAATAGTAGGTTTACATACCTTGTAATGAATTCAGTTTGGAGATTCACTTGAGATAGATTGTTCCTCCTTAATGCATTTGTTCTTTTTAAGGGGAACCCTTAGTTGTACAATGTACGTTACTTTTTTGTACGATTATGTTGACTGTTTTAAGTATTAGTCATTAGATTTCAGTAACGGGTCTCGTAACTTCCCCAAAAAATTAAATGATCGAATTGCTAATGATAGAATATGAGATAATTATGTGTTTCTTAGAACAAATATGCAAATGTTTTCTTTTAGTGTCAACAAAGTCTGTGGCAGGTTACATCATTTGTTTTTGCACGCAACAAGTGCATTCGGTTTTTAGGTGTTACATTTTATATCCAGAGGAGGACGCTAATGTGCATTACAAAACAAGTGTATGCCGTCAATCTGTTCTCATCCTGCAAACACAGCGATATTTACTTTATAATTGTTAACTCTTTAAAATAACAAAAGAACATCATAAACTAAATCATATATCGTACACATACGATACACACACACACACACACACACACACACACACACACACTCTCTATCTCCCTCTTGCAAGGTGGACCAGGCTTGGGCCGGGATGCAATTTAGTCAGTATTGCCTCACTGTGTGCGTGGATTAAAGTGCCCTCTAAATATAGAGGCTGCTGGTGTTTTGTGAGTCAGGACCATCTGATTCCCTTAACATCGTATTGACAGACGTGGCCTTCCCCTCACCTCCCCACCTGTAGGTCTTCAAAAGAAAATGGAGATAAGGACCAAAAGTTTGGGTCCCTTTATCTTATGAAATAGATCATGTAATAGCCGTCATTTTTTCAATTGCTACATTCAGCAAGAGAGGAGTCTCTATTAATTTCTGTTGCGTTACATACCACATCAAAGTCTCTCCCACAAGGTCCAAAAAGTCCACTTTAAAAGATGTTCTCTATAGGTCAGGTGTACATTTCCCCAGTCATAATCATGGGGATTATCAGGACCTGCACGTGACAGCCGCCCTATGTACATTGAAATTCAATCTGGCTCACGTTTGTAAAGCAGCGGCAGAGTAGCTCAACCAATTGTACGCAATTAGTCCATGGTGTTCCCAGGGATGGCTTGATGAAAGAACACGTGCATATGTAGAGAGGCTGTTATGTTTGATCTGACGAGCTGGTGAGAAAAAGAACACCCCCTGCACACCCTAGACAAGCACAATGCCCCTAAAGAAACACCCATTGACCTGGATTCCCAAAGGAAATGGATGAATAAAACATCACAGGACGGACTCCCTCGTTCTGAGGTGGTAGCTCTGCGTAGGTACAGCACTGCCTGTTCGTTGACTATTTACCTCCATTTTATTCATTGTGGTTTGATAAGGGGGTGGATAATAGTTGAACCCAATGGGAGCAGTGGTTAGACAGAGGGTTGTAGCAGGGAACGGACCGATTATCACAACACCAGCAAAGTAGGCCACAGCCACTGCCATTGTCTGATAGGATGCAGCGCTAACCCAATGTAAACAAGTCATTTTAGCTTGATGCTGAGTTTCTGTTCCTATTGTTTTAGGGTCTAAATTTGTTTTACAATAGGGCCCCCTTTAATCCTCAACAATGACTTAAGAAACATAATGAATACGTTTATATTCATAGCAATATCAATCAATCAATAGCGGAAAGGGTGAATCGTCTATTGGCAAATGAAAAAGTCCCAGTTCAGATTAGTCCTCTTGAAGTCAATATTTAACACCAATTTTGCCTTCAGGATCTCCTGCATAATGGAAGCGTGCCCTTTCAGTGTTTGTGTCAGTGCTGTGATATCAAAGTCAAATTTGACCAGGAAACACTAAAAGGTGTAAACCATTCTGAGAGGCTTGTATGTCATATTTACAGTTATGAACTTCCTCTGATGGTGTATGTGCCCCCTTTCATATGTAGTGTCTAATTAAGGAAAGGAGCAACCTTCAGTCTTATTTAATAGTAAAGAAAGTCCTAAAAGTCCTTCCTAAAGTCTTACCACTATACAGTTAGCATGACATCCACCACAGATGGGATGAATGGCCCAAATCAAGCTTTACTCCTATTTTATTAAGAATATTAATAATTTGAGTCTGAGATCATGCTCCACAACAATCTTTCTTTATGATTCAGAGTTTATAATACCCATGCTCTAAATAACCCATGATATTGTGATGATTAACACAAAGAAATAAGGAAGTATTGATCATTGAAGATGTTTTATTGATAAGACTGCAGTGGCTGAAATGAAAAGTGACGCACAAGCCCGTTTGAAAACATGGGTCTCCGGGAGAACAGCTCGTTGTCTCTGTCCAAATAACATTGAGATGGAGCTGATTTGCGAGTGTGCCACAGCTACTGTGTTGGTAGACGTCTGACAAACCATCGGTGTGGCATTCACCAGGCAACCAGAAATGGATGAGAACAACAAGAGTGTGATTACAACATTTTCCTTTCTCAGTTGCTCAGATAATTATTTTTGCAACATCAGTTCGTCACTTAGCCTTTCAGCCGCAGGACAAATTCACTCATCAAAATGTCAAATGAAACCTCCGACAGTGGTACTGTATTAGTTCTCTGTGCAGGCCACAGGAGGTGGAAACCCACATGAAAGGCAATGGAACACACCATCCCAAAAAGTCACTGTTGCCAGGGAGACAGATCGCTGAGTGAATTCCATTGTTTTCTTTTGAGGATAATACGTATGGGAAACACTAGGCTGTTTAAACTTCTCCATACAGTCCTTTTGGTTTTGTCAATGATACCAGATCATAAAACTCCTTGGAATGTGCAGACACAATGTGCGAGCATCTTCCCTGATAGTAAATACCTTGCTATCATCCTCAGTAGATTATTCAGGAGCTAACTGACATAAATTGTGTGTGTTTACCAAGATCTGTTTCCATGTGCAATTCTTTCCTGGTCGGACAAAATCTTCCTTGTTTTTCAGAAAGTGCTGCTCTCAGGTTTTCAAGTCAATCTGGCTGATCACGTTTCCCTTGGCCAATCAATGGTTGGTTCAACAACAACAACACAGTGACTCATTGAACAGGGACAGGGTCTAGCATTGGGGTTTTAATCTTGTTATTTAGTAGATAGCTGATGTTCAAACTAAGCTAGGTGATCAATGTTGAAACCCACAAACACAATAATCACTGTTGTTAATTTATTCATCAATGTGCACACCCTTTTTTAACTTCAGCCACTGTCTCTTACCAAACACATGACAAATGCACATACATTTTCAACAACAGTTTGTGGCAGCTTTTATCACAGAATAAATGACAGCTCAATGTTCACTGTGAACTCCATTATGCTCACAGCAGTCATTTGAAAACATTGCATGCAATCTCTCACTGTGCCAGAATAAGATTCCGCCGTTAAAATCCCATCACTAGTCCCCAGCCAAAGTGGACACTGTATTGCTCAGATCCCAGATGTAATCATTGAAACCGGCTGCCTGTTGTTCCTTTGATCAGCCACTCACCACATGCAGATGGTAACCTGCTGACCCACATGTAGGATAACCAGCCTACTTTCTCAGTACTCATAGGAACACATTAGGCGATCCCCATAGCCCACAGAGATATTGTAGGGGCTTGCACAGTATAGATGTATATTTTGGTGCAATTTTGTGGGGTACCATGAGTATGTCAAGTCGATTGTGTTGTCCCAGTTCAATCCAATTGTCACGTTCCAGGGGTGTCAACGTCTATCATCCTGCCACATAAAACATCCCTGGCCAGAGTGGTTAGCACTGAACCAATCTCAGAGAAACCCCTTGAAAGGTGTTCATACAAAATCAGATAAATAAATGATTGTGCTCTACCGAGAGCCTTGTTTTTACCAGCTTTTTAGCCTCTCACCGCTCAGCGTGGCGTTGACACGCTGTGAGAGGGGCTTCTTATGAAAGGCAATCTGGGGCAGATGTGGCGTATGTTCTGTGAAAGTCGAGTACTTGCATGCAGTGACGCGAGGGACAAGATAAAACGTCTATTATTCATTCATTGCAAGCCGACCCCCACTGTGTTCTAGTCTGTTTGGAGAGTGTCTCCGTAGACGTTGAGACAGGCGCCACAGCTTACATTGGTCGATCAATACATTATGCATTTAAACTTACATAAAGTGATTTTCCTTTGGTTGAAATATAGTATTGTGTCGGTACAAACAAATGTGTCAACAAAAATAGAATGGAAAATAAAAACATGATGATGCCGCCGATGACATCAGAGACATGAGAAATTTTGAATGTCATCTTTTTCAAATCTGTTGCATGAATACATAACTAAATTGATTTTTATCTGATTTCTTTTCAGTATTCACCCTCTCTCATCTATTTGTCTGAGAGACAGATAGGTAACCTATGTGCTAAAGCAAGATAAAGTAGGCCAAGGGCATTACCATGACCATTACCAATGTTGACCAGAACACATCAGACCACTTCAGCAGGCTCTAACAGAATAACAATGTCAGGAACACATTTTACAACAAGAGCACACAGAGCAGCAAATAGCGCCGGCAAAATCTGGTGAAAAGAACAGAGAATTCACCCAACAGCCTACCTTCTACTGGAATGGTAAAATGGTGGGCAAAGAACATGTTGACATTTGAGTGCCTGGTACACCAATACCTCTCCAAGCAGGTTGTAGGTAGACCTCAGGCAGGGGAGCTGTAATTTATATACAGCTCTACTGGGGCACAGCCCCCCATCTCTGGGCTCAGAGAAATGTGTGTGCTGCTGTTCTGTTTAAGTTATCGTCAATCTAAATGAATCCTCTGTCAAATATAGGAGCTTGTTAAAACGTGAAACTTGAAAGTGAGATTTTACTGGGGCACAACAAATCCATATTGGAGCACATGCCACAGTAAAAGGGGTCCATCGATGCCAATGAGGCGGGCCTAAGAGGAGCCTCAGGCACGGAGACTACAATCGAGCTTCTACTCAGGTCTCAAGATTGGCCAGCAATGTCTGCAAGATGTACCAATATTGTGGATAGTATCATAAAAATGATAGAATTAGAAAAAAATGACAGGCTCCTGTTGACATAGAATAGTCTCATTGCTTTCCTAAATTGTGCAAAAGACAATGATTTTAATCTACCTCTTGTTAATGGTACTGTTGATGGATGTGCAATTATTTCCTATAATAAAATATTTTTTTGGTCTTGGGTGAATACAAATAGCCAGACAGAAATGTTGTGCGTTGCTTGGCTTTCTTTAGGCCCTTCGTGTGAATCAGGTTAGTGATGTCACTCCTAATCTAGTTTGGAAGAAGAAAGAGAGTGCAGCCCCTGCTGCTGACAGAGTAATCTCCTAAAACAGGAACCATGCCTACTGTTGTGTTGGTAACAGCTAGGATCTAATGCATTGGCTACTTCGACAAATTAGCCTAATTGACTATACTCTAGACCAGTGATATTTTCGCTACACTGTCTGTCAGTGTCTCTGTCGGTCAACATATATGTCAATGACGGCCATTTGCCCGATGTGGTCAAATTTTCTTATTTGGTCAAAGGACCTAGAAAATCTGCTAAGGGCAGGGTGGAGAGAAAGCATTGTGGTGCAGTCACAAACTAACAGCCAGCTGTCTAAACCCATTATATGATCCTCCCTTCATCAAAATGGATTCAGCCCTACTTTGAGGTTGTTTGGACAAAGATGGACTTTGGCGACCTGAACAAAAAATGTAAATAGAATTTAGGATCCCCAAATCTACTGTCTATGTCCTCTAAAGGCTGCACATTCATTAGCAGATACTTTGTAGGGCATACACTCCTCAGATCCATTCAGATGGAAACTCAGCAGGATATTGTTTACCTGTGGCGCTGGAGTGGACTGGAGTCAATGTGGTTGGTAATTGAATTGTCAGTCTTGTGACGTGAATACCCAAGTTAGCTTTCAAGGACTTGAGCCAATTTCATTAATTGGCAAAACACACCAATACATTTCCGTTGTAATGGGCCAAGGGGAATCGTTTAGCCATCTGGCGTGTTTGAATAATACATAAAGATATTACACTGCCCTGAGTGTTTCAATTAAATGTATCCCGTCTCAGAATGACTCATTTTAGATCTGTTATGAACTTGGCCCCTGGTTAGTTGGTTTTTTTCTCACTCAAACATACGAACAGTCTATAGAAGACACAACCAGGTGCGGAAACTGAAGAATAAGAGCTTGAGAAACAGCATTGTGTTATCTTCCACTGCCATCCTGGACACAGCTTGTTTTGTTAGGCATGTGTTGCACTGTTAGCTTGAGGCTGTGCCTGTATTGTGCTCTCATCATAAAAGAGTCAGTTTGTTCAAACTGTGGCCAGAGAGTCCGAATGTGTCCAGGGAGTGACACAAGCTAGCAGACTACTTCTCTAACAACAGGCCCTCTTGGTGGTGATAGAGGGACAGCTGAAAAACATGGAGCCCAGATAGAACAACGTTGATGAGACATGACCATCATCTGCTTTGGTCATTATGACTTTGTTCTGTGTGTCAGAGGCCCCAGAGGAAAGCAGCTTTGCCCTGCCATTTCAATGTGTTCACTCTCATATTAATTGAGGAATAGTGATGTTCTCCCTGTACCGTATGTTAACTGTATATAGAAACATTAAATATATCTTTTCTTACATACTCTTCTGCTCTGATCCTTACAAACACTTAATTAAACTCTGTCGTAATGAATGGAAACGAAAAGTAAAATGATGTGTTTTCGATGCAGAGGGCCAGCTTTCCCAAACATCGGGCAGGCATCCATCTTCAAGCACTCAATAGGGCCATTGTACATTCCAGCCACATAAACCGACCATTACAAGCATACCAGTGGCGCAGTAAGATAATTAAATGGTAAAGTACATGGCAGCGTTGGCATGCTGTCGCCCCATAGACCGAGCTGAGGTAAGGACATTTTAAATTGGAAGCAAGGAACAGACCTATTTCCTCACCAACTGCTAATAACCAACAATGCAGACACTGCGTCAATCTGACTGCTGCCAAAACGTGTCACATAAACAGCTAACTGCATTTTCTAAACTTAACACTCAGAGCAGATGTATTGATGCAGGCTTGTGTTAACTGTTAACTGTTATAAAACATAGAATACAGTAGTATACAGGCAACTAATGTATATTGCACAAATATTGAAACTATAGCAATGGTTGTACCTATGGTAACCATTAATTTTTAATGTTGTAACCTGTCCTCTGCCTATGCACGGTGATTCTAAGATTACTTCAGCTTGAGGCTCCAATTCGACAGCACAGAAGCATCACATTTGAATTTTAAAGTTTGAACTTGATTAAATGCATCCGTTTCTTTTATGACGACCAGTGTCTATGAAACTTGTGATAATGGGTCTGAAATCATGTCTGATTGAAGCTAGTGTTCTACACAGGCACAATTTCTGTGAATCAATTATTTGGGCTTCAGCAGTAATCCATTTGCGTATCAGGAATGGTCGACACAGCAATTTTAGAGGCGGCAGACCGTTTGTGGAGCTGTTTCTCTGAACTCTCATCAAATGCAGAGAAGGACAAGAAATTAGACTGGATTCTTTTCAATTTTGCACAGGCTCCTAACATGTATTTACAATTTCAATGAATACAACTTTAAGGAAGTTTTATCAAACTTGTTTTTGTTATATAGTTATCAAGGAGATATTTTCATGGTATTTATGTGAAGTTGGACTATCAATTCAACAAATGATCATTTATCAAGAGTTTAGTTTTCCTCACTTTTTTATGTTGACAAAGTAACACGCTCATCGTTAGGTCGTCTTCGAAAAAGATTCGACCACGTGAATTTCCTACCCCCGTGTGACTGCTGGTGACACCACCTGGGGTTCTTATGTTTCAGCAGTGTACCCTGTCAGTCCCCTCTTAGCTGACTTATTCTGAGGGTAAAGAAACAGAAGGTACCCTGACATCATAGGACAAATCTCTGAACTTCTCAAGGTTCGACTATTTTATTGTTCACCATGCTACACATCAACATGGCAAAGCTTGCTGGGTAAGACTGAAAATCAACTTTGTGTACTTGTAGCACATTAGTCGTGTAATAAAGTTGTTATTCAATCCCTAACGAGTTCAACACGTGTGTCCAGAGATCTATCTCTGTTGATGTTCTGAGAAGGTATGCACGTGTGTGAAATATAAGACACATTTCAACTCTCATTATATATTCTTTGTAAAGGTGGCTGATTATTTTTGTATCAGTGGCCTTTGTTGCTGAACGCTCAATGGCGTAGATAGGTTCACATGGACTCCCCAGACTGTACTTGCCTCAACATACATGTTCACACACACACATGCCTCTGTCCACATGTGTCTAAGCTGCCCTCCTTTTCTACGGTTTTCCTCAAACAAGGTTTGAAAAAATTAGACCTGCCTGTTTTCTATTTGGGTATTAACAAAGCACTTTATCAAAAACCACAACGTACTGTTTCATTAAAACAGTGAACTGTATTTTCATATTGTTTTGCTGGCAGTAAAGTGCTATTGTCTTTTCATCTTATGGCATGAAAGTAAAACAATTTGAATGGAATCAAGGGTGACATACCCATTCAAGTAGGGTGAGAGGTAAGATCGCCAATGAGCTTGTTATCAAACGTTTCAGTAATGTCAATATTCTTAATTCATGTCAGTACAATTTACTAATGTATTCAGATATAAATGACCATTTACATATACAATTTTCAATGTACATATTTATTACTTAAAATATTATTTGTAATATTTGTTTCATAGATATGAAAAACTAAATAATTGGAGAGTGCTTCTCTATAGTTTATTTCTGTAATGTTGCCAAAAGCAAAACTAGTAGACGATGGTTCAGACTCATTAAATGATTTTGAACATGAGGTAGTTTGGGTAACACTGTAATGCAGGGAATTTGGCAGATGTCATTCCTCCAAAGAGGCCAATATTAGAGTAATTACGAACGGTCCAATGTAATCTACCCAGTGACAGGTCAAATCAATATGCCCCTGCCGTGTACTTTCATGGTTCATTTTCTCATTTAGTTATGAGAGGGTTTAAAAATCCAGATTCAGAGAAAATCCAGCCCCTACCTGATGCTGGTAGGCAGGCCGGCTTAACCTGCACCACAAGTTCACTGAATCATGCCTAGGGGTGCTGGGTCTTTCACTCGTGGACAACACAGGGATCCAGCATAGTGACAAATACATGAGGCAATAAGCCACACAAGAAAGCCTGCCCTGTCGGTCAGCTATGGGTGAAAGTGTGTGCGTGTGTGTGTGTGTGTGTGTGTATGAGGTGTGAAACGTGCCACCTACAAACACGCAGTGCGTTCACTGCCCTCATTGCTACCTGCAAGGACGCGTGTCTGCGTGTACGCCTGAAAAAGTGTTACTTCCGCATCGCTA